>JAAMPI010001620.1:0-12153 GCA_013054445.1 Cudoniella acicularis | reverse complement strand
TCAGATTCATAAAATATTTCTCGTCTAATTCTTTTGCTCCTCCTCAAGATTTAAAGCCGATCAATCTTATATTTCCTATCAAGTGGAAGTACAAGGGCCAAGGCTTTGGTTCACCTGATTCTACTGCACAAATCGTCAAAAATCCCCCAGCCCATCCCGCATCTATGCATCACCCCTCACCTCAAACCCCATTCCAGCACCAGCGGCCCTCAATTCCTCCAACTGCCACTCAACCAGCTCCAACCTCTCTTCCAACTGCTGTATATGCAACTTCCTGCTCTCCGCAATTTTCCCCAACAGCCGTTTACCTATTTCCAAAGAACCCACCAACTCCGCATGCCTCTCCACCAAGCCTCTCAATCCCCTCTTCTCGGAATCACCTTCCTCAGCTCTCTCCAAACACTCCTTTAACGTGACTACCTCTCTCTCAACCGCCCACAATTCCTCGACTAATTCATCTTTCTCCTCCAACGCCTGTTCAAGCCTCCTCTGCAGCTTATCAATGATCACATCAAACTTCTCATCAATTTCTCCCCCAGTATTTGTAATCAAAATAGCCCTCCGCTGGAGATTTGCCTGCAAGGCCTTGAATTCGTCAAATACGTCAATGTGTCTCGTCGTTTCGACTTCCATGTATTTGATGTATGGCTGGAGGATTTGAGCGACGTTGGAGGCGATGGTGATTAAATCGGTGGAATGGCTACGGAGAGCTTGGGCGTGGATTTCGAGGAGTTGGCGAGCTGAGGGCTTTGGAATTTCCCAAGCTGATTCGTCCAAAGAGGAATAGTTGCTTGAGGCGGGGCTTGGGAGCGGTACAAGGTATGTGCCATTGCCTTCAGGGTTCGAATCGGACGAGATCGATGCTTCGCTGCCCGGTGTGGAGCCTCGGAGAGCTGACGAGATGGAGTTTAGGTTGAAGGATGCCATCTTCTTGTTGTAGTTCTGTCTGTGGTATTGTTTTGCTGGGTAGTACTGGGGGTTTTGTAATCTGCGATTGGGTTTGCTGTTGCTCGTTTGTATTGGTTGATGTGGGTTTTGAGTTTTGCTGTCTTCGAGGTGCTGCTGTCTTCGAAATCGTTAAAAATCCGCGGGAACACGCTTTTATATTCTCAAGTCCCTCAATCCCCCTTGATTCCCGAGACCCCCGAAACAACCGAAACAATCAAGATAAAATTCTCGAAGCGTCCTTTTTCCAGCCTCCCTTAACAACAAAGAAAACGACACAAGTGTCTTGTGCCCATCGCTGATCAATGCACAATGGACTCTTCCCCTCTGAAACATCTCTGAGGTCTTTGATATATTTCCGGCTTGAATGTCTTGGCAGTACAAAATGAAATTGCCTCTGAAACCCGAAGTAACATCTTTCTTGAATTCTGATATTGAGAACAATGCTAAAGTGCAGTGCTAGACGTTAGAGATTCTATGAAGGGGTCAATGGCACTCAATGGCGGGAAAAGAGGAGGAGGGAAGTAAACCGCAAAGGTGATAATTTTTACAGCTAAAGAACTCAAGTGCCAGTGGACGAGATATTGATCTTCGAGTTACCACTTTGAATGTCATCTCCCATCTCCGCCCCTCCCTCCTTCCCAACCCCCGTCCCCAACGCCTCTACCATTAAATTCCATTGCCCTCTTCCACTCCTCCACCTGACACTCAACCCAGTCAAATGTGATAAGAAACATCTACCGTATATAACCGCATCTTCAAAATGAGCCCCAATAATGCTTATCATACTCTCCTTGCGGCTTCCAAAGCGCCTTTGGCGTATACACTGGTATGGGCTCCGTGGCTACAACAAAACACAAAATCAGCTTCAAATTCCACAACTCTTTCACTCTTGCAGGCTTCAACAATGTGAACAATAAACAAAGAAATGAACGTACTTCCCCAACCCGTACTTCCAGCCGCCCAAGCCGGCGCAGTCGGCTGCACCCACCCCGTCGGGGACGCAGTAATAGTATACGCGCTCGTATACGTCGTGGGCGTCGCCCCGGGCTCCAGGATCTTAAGCCCGTTGTTGGGACCATACACATCATCTCCAACGCCGTAAAAGTTGTTGATGTGGTTTATGACGCTGTCGTTGGACTCAGTCCAGACGGAAAAATCTTCAACGGTGATGTTGATTGCTTCGGTGAGGTCATTGGCGATGAGGTAGAGGGCTGGTTTGTCGGTTGCGTTTATGGGGGATTTGCCTGGGAGTGCTCCGTCGATTATTGAGCCTGGAGTATTTGGTTAGAAAATTATTCTTGTTGGATTTTATTTTATTTTGGTTTCTTGCGCTGAAAATGGATGATGGGGAAAGAAAAGGGTGATAGCGTACCAGAGAAGTTTTTGAACGTGATGTTGGAGAGGAACACGCTGCCAGTGTCGGGTGTAGTTACGAATTGCCAGTACTGGTTTACAGACATGCCAGACAGACTAGCTTTTGAGCGGAAATTCTCCCATGTGACATTGGTCACGTAGCCAGAGCCGCCGGGATAAGTCTTAATAAATGCTATCTCACTGGCAGCGTAGACAGATATGTTTCGTGCATGCTGTGAGGAAATTAGTGCTTGTGTTATCAGCTGCGAGGTGGGAATTGAGCAGGAATTAAAAGATTTTCACATACAATATTGGAGATCTCGGCAGATACATTCAGGCTTCCGATGGAGACCCCAGAACCAACCCTGTTGCAAACCAGATTCTCCACCAGCACATAGTGAGAAGGACTTTTTACAGAGACACACTCGTCACGGTTTGTCACCTAGATCACAATTAGGCCCTGAATTTTTCCTGCGGTGCGCTTCCCATTATGGGTTTAATAATACCTCGATGTCATGGATGTAGTAGTTTGTACCAACGGCATCAATCCCATCGTAAGACCCCAAATTAGCTCCTCGGATCGTGAGATGATATATTTCAATATTGAGCCCCAGGGTAAATACGAAGTGGAATTTTGGGCTATCGATTAAGAGGAGATCGTGAATAGTGCTATTTATTGGCGAAGTGAGGCGCACTGTGTGTGGGCGCGTGGATGTACTTGCAATTAGTTAGCTTGTCCTTCAAACCCTTAGATCAAGCGGTAGTAGCGGTTTCGATCTATACTTATTTTCAATCCTGTAAATGTATCCTTGGCCTTGAATGGCACCTTTACCATTGTGGGAGTAGAACTCGAAATCAACAGCTGGAAACATGCAAATCAGCGACAGCTGTCTGAAACCAAGGAGGAGTTAAAACTTACCATTTTCTATCAGGACGAAGTCTCCAGTTGTGAAGTTTCCTCCATACTGCGCAGTAATCAATCCATCTAGTTGAAAAGCCCAGTTCGTCCCATTGACCAGATCAATACTCTGTTTAAGGAGATAGTTTCCTTCCGGTACGACTAACCGACTCTGTGGGTGGTTTTTGACGCATATTTCGAATGCTAAGGCTATAGCTGGACCAACATCTGTTTCGTTGTCTGCTACTCCTCCGTAGTGTAGAATGTTACACTCGTGCTTCTTTTCGTGAAGGGGAGTTGTTACTCCAACGGGGCCAATGAGCTGCGTTAATGCAGGAGCTATAAAGAGCGAGAAGCCGAGAAACCAAGTAAACGTGGCGAAATTGTGCATTTTGGTTTTGGAGAAGAAAAGTGTCTTGAGGTTTGAAATTGTAAATTTTGGCAGCGCTTGCTGCTGGCGGTGACTACATTTATCATCATTATATTTTTTGGCCTTGAGCGTGGATCTCCTACTTCATTGAGAGTTGGGAAGATTTCTGATTAGTTTAGATACATGTACGAGCCCACCAGAATGAATGACTAATTTCTCCGTGTGGAGACAACATCGCGAACAATTTCTCCGTCTACGCAAGAGAACGAATGCGGCTGAAAATATATTTACGGTACCTTAGCTGGCCAAAGAGCCCTAGTCAGCATTTTTGTAATATTGAGAAGCTCTAAACAGTAAATTTAGATACGTATTTAATATAAGATTTATAAGAATGCTCAAATTCTCCAAAGAAATGGACCGCTGGTGGTAGCTTTTTATGAGGCGCCATTAATCCATGCCAATTGCGAATTTGGATCGTCATCACCCATGTAAATGACGAGCTTTATTTTCCAATTTTGTTCCGGTGAGTGTTTTTCTAGTCAGCTTGTAGCAGTGCTCTCAATAGATGGATATCCATTAATTTTCTTCAATGTCTAATCCCATCTAATAACCCTAGATACATCATTGATTTAAATACATCTGAGCCATCAGCCTTTTAATAGATACCTAAAGAAATTATGCCTTGAATAGATTAGATTAGATTTGATTAGATCGTCTAAAATCTTCGGATCCTTGGAATTGGAACAGACATTATCCGTAGATATCCGTATAAATCCATCAATTGCGAACACTGTCTTTAGGGTCTTTGATCCTTCCATGAACTAAGAGTTGGGGCCATTACTCTCCGTACACTTAAGCGAGACGCGACGCGCCGCATCCCCAACCACCTCCCTTTTTAGATAATTAATATCAAACCAACGACGAAGTCTTTTCCTTCTAATTCAAAAATGGAGAACATTATTTTGTCAAGTCCTAATATTCCAGAGCATGGTAAAGAATGGCCTTCCCCTGCGCGTGCAGTCATCCGTGCGCTCGATCGTCTTGGTTTTTCCCTGGGCGAGATCCGTCAAAAGACTACTGCCTCCCGATCTACGATTAGAGATATTTTACACCAAGAACACTCTCGCCGAGCACGTAAAAACCGAGTTTATAAGCCTCACTTGATGTCTATACGCGAACTTCGCCGAATCATTCGATTTATCGCAAAGTAAAGACGAACCGGGAACTGTTTACGGGTTAAGGTAAACGTTAGATCTTTCTCTCCGGACGAAAGCCTAATCCGCGGGATCGTCCGTAACTGCCCGTTAAAGTCTCCTCCTATTAAACGACCCTCGATATAGTGCTTCCGCAAGCTTATAATTACTATACGGGACCTGTTATATAGACCCTCCTTTAGACAGAGGTTTCGTAAGAGCATTATAGGCACACTAACTTTTAGCGTTAGCTTTAACGGAAGGAGAGAAGGTAGATCGATACTTTATAAGTGCTCTACGGGCAGTTCCTCTATATCCCCCCCCCTCGTCTAGATCCGTAGAGTCGATCGAATGAAACGTCTGTAAAGGACCCGGGAAAGAGCTTAAGATAATATGATTTAGCTCCGTAACTGACTAATTTAGAGTAGAAAGGATAACTCGACCCTTAAAGGTAGTTAGATCGGTCACGGACCGCGAGAGTATTTCCGGGGGGTAGATCTTACGGATTAGGTCGAGAACGTCCTACGTCTGTGAAATATACGCGGGGAGTTCGATCGGGCCACACAGCTTAGGGGTAAACGATAAGCTACTGATCTATTATATAAAGGCTTGATCTTAAGGACTAGTCGCGTTACGGACCCGTATATTCGTCCGTAAGTAGAGTCGATCAAGTCGGGGCCAGACGAACGACCGTTAAAGGCATGCCTTTACGATCTCGGCCCGTGAGCCTTAAGGGACAACCGGTAAGATCTGAGCAAAGTCGCCTCCGAGAAGGAACGGAACCCCCCCGAAAAGAAGCTCGTCCGAAACGGACCGTAAGTCGACAAAGAGGCGGTAGACGACCTTAAAACAGTACTTGTGTTATATAGGTACCTCGTCCTAGATAATCAGGTCAACCTTACGTAGCTCGACCGCGAGCAGACTTGACTTAGAAATCGAGCTTACGGACGTCTCGTTTAGGTTAATCGGAATCTTAAACTGCGAGTATAAGGTCTGTCCGTTAGGTAGAAGGAGGGCCGCAATCCCGGTCGAGGCAACGTAGAGAACCCTCTTCCCTTGGCTACGGAAGTAGTAGTAGAGCGTCTAGTAGAGGAAGGTCTTCCCCGTCCCCCCCGGACCTTAGAGATAGAAGTAGGCGGTTTGCGGATCGTCCGTAACCCGTTACGTAATCGTCTAAAAGCACGCTTCCTAATCGACGTTTAACCGGCTCCGTATATCGTCCGTAATCCGTCGACTAATCGCTTGATCATCTTACTAGACGATAGATTCCTTAATATTCGACCAATCAAAGGTGTTTTCGGGCAGGGAGACGTCCGTAAGGGACCGTTGCTGATCCGTAAGGCCTCGAGCGATCAACCATAGCCCGTAATCGTAGTGTAGGTTAGCGAGAGCTAAGGGAAAGGAGACGGGCGTAATCGAGAGCCGGTACCGGAGATCATCGTAGAAGGACTCGCGATAGCGGTTCTAGATCTCTAAGGGGTCCGTAATTAGCTACTAGCGGAGGCCCGTTAGAAAGAGCGTCCGTAAGCCACGCCTAAGAGTAAAGAGAATCGCCTCGTTAAAATAGTGATACTACTCGTGATCGTCTTTGGCTAGGCCACGGGTAATATAGGCCGCTTGGTATATAGGGTAACGGATACCATCCGCGAAGTAGAGCTCGTTAAAGGACCGTAGACCCCGGACGGTCGTAAAAAGGAGCCGTAGATAGTATCGCTTACTCGAAACAGGATTATAGTGATATATACGGCCGATCGTTACGCCTTCTAACCGTTGACGTCTCTCCTACGTATAGGTCTTAGGTTTCTACGTAAAGTAGGCCGGAAACTCCGAGTAGACGTACTCACGGCCGTCCGTAAACTACTCGTTATAAAGAAAGAAGGCTATAAGCTTCGAACGGGTTCTCTTAGCCTTCTCCGCGACCTATAAGACCGTAAGATCGTCCGTAAAGTAGACGGTATGTTGGCCTTATAAATAAACTAGTAAGTGCTCGACAGGCGGCCATTCTTAATGCGTCGGGAACTCAAATATACGCTAAATCGCCTCGGGAGGACTAATATATCGACCGGAAACGTAACGGGTGACCTCGTCGTCCGTAGAGCTCACTACGGCCGTCGTACGGTCCGAACCCTTATATATATATTTATAAATATACTTTACGGCCTAAACCGTCGCGCACACCTCGATGTTAATATGACAGCGATACTTCTATAAGAGAAACGGGTTATACGGCACGACCTAGCGGTTATTAAGGACGACCGTCTCTCTAGGGGATCTAGGTTTACGGACCGTAAATATATCCCCGTTATCTCGTCGGCGGTATTTAGGGTAACCGTCTTCGTATACGACCGTCACGGGCGAGAAGCGCTTCGGGAAGTTCTTCTAACAACGTAACGGACTCGCGGGAAACTTACGGGCTATATACGGAGCGTTTGGATAGTCGTCCCTATACGGTCCGTAAGCCATCTGACCCGTAACGATCGCTCGAAGGTCGTCGCCCTACGACGTAGGGGGGAGCTCGGCACAGATGACCTTGTCGATACGCTCGGCCGTTAGGAACCGCGTAGCCGGCGTCAGCTATAGGAGAAGGTATATATGTGGTAAGCTACGCTTCTAGTACTCGATCGTATAGACGTAGGCTCGATACGGACCGAAAAGCCCCCCCTTAAGGTCCTTAATCAGCTCCTTCGCCTTTAGACGAAAGACACGGGCGATAAGGTCTGGCCGATCCGATAGTTACTGACCCGGAAAGAGGTTATTTACGATCTCGGGCTAGTAGGGATTCGCGGTAAAGGTGATAAAGAAGGTCGGCTTTCCGAAATAGCGAACGATAGCTATAGAGTCTTAAAAGAGCTGTTATATGTGGCGATCCCTACCCGTAAAGCTCGACGGGAGTATAACCTTCCGGCCGAGCTCGCGAAGATCGACGTCTGTAGCGACTAAGTGATCATATAACCCTCCGTAAACGTCTACGCGGACCTTATCTTGATTCTTACGGATCTAATCGAAGGCGGTAGCCTTATAGGCCGCAAACGCATCTATATAGTATTGCTAAAAGAGACGGCCGGCGTAAAAGAGAGGCGAGAACTCTCCGCGACGGGTATGTAAGCGGTACCGGTAGAACTGGCGTTACTTAAGACGGGTCCGGGACCGTGGTTGACGGTCTTGTCGTAACTGTATCTCGTAGTGCTATCCGTAATCGCTATAGGGGAAGAGGAGAACGTAGTAGAGAGGCATGTAAGCCGCGTGTGTCGGGCTAATACGGGCGAGCGTCGGTTCTCGCTCGCGCGGGTTACGGACCGTAAGGACGATATCACGACGGGAGGCGCCGCCAAACTCGTCCGTAAGGATAGCCGTAACCTCGTTGCCCGTCGGGAGGTTCTCGCGACGACGATCCGCCCCGGACTCTATGATCAGACGTATCTAGGGGTTAAGGAGCAGTCGAAACTGGCTGCTTGCGGGTTCCGCTAAGCGCTCACGGGCGGTCTTATAGAGGGGGATAAACGGATTGTAGGCCGTAAGTATGTCTAAGAGCTCTAATAGGACCGTCCGATCTAGGGTCGGATAGCGGTCGATCCGTATATCCGTGGCGTACTCGGGGTCGTAGAAGAAGAGCTGAGCAAAGGCTGGCGTGCGCCCGTCCTCGGTCCGCAACGGGCCTTAGAGGTAAAAGAGCTCGCTATAGATTTGAAAGCACTAGATCCCACCTCGTAGGCTAAGCCGGGTATCCTTATTATAGCTAATCGAGGTAAACGCTAGCGCGGAGTTATATTTNCGGATATCCTTCCGGAACCCACGGGCCCGGGGAGAGGCATCCGTGAAAAGCGTCCGTAGCGTAGTCGGGACGGGCTATAACGGCTCTAACTGACCGTCTCCTCGCACGTAGCAGGCCGGGAACTGCTCATCCAGAAGCACCTGCTCGTCGATAAAGTGGAGGGCTTGGCAGAACTCGTATTCGTGGTATAGCTCTCCCAGACTATGTGCCGCCTGTGACGGATCGAATTGAGAGATAAAGCCGCGGGGACGGTCGATTGCGTCCCTNGCCTCCGTCTCGCGGCGAACCNGTGCCCGCTCTCGCCTTTCCGNGGCGATCTNAGCTGCTCGCGCGGTCCGTAAGGCCTCTCGCTGCTCGTCTGGGAGGTTTGGATCGATTCGTGGACGCGTCGCGGGCCGTGACGGCTCGAGACGTGTAGGTGCGGCCCGTTTACGGCCTGAGCGCGTCCGTAGAGGAGAATTAGGATCGACTTCTTAAAGGGGAGCGCGTCGCGTCGCGTCGCGTCCTAAGTCAAGTTAGGGGCTGTATATCGACTCTGAGGGGGCAGAAAGGGGGATGCCTACTCGACACCGCGAGCACTCGCTATACGTATGGCCACGGCGGGGGTTCGTCGGGAAGTCTGATAAAGGGAGCGTCCGCGTATACTTCCTACACCTCTTCACCGGAGACGAATCTATAGCGGGGAGGAGAGAGAGAGAGAGAGAGAGTAAATAAAGAAGGAAGTATCCTCGACCGGTAATATATTTTAGATAAGCACGGAGGTATAGCCGAACCAATCAGGTTGGTCGCTACCCGCACTTTTCGGGACCACTCCGGCAGTTAGCACCAATATTATATAGATTTTCAGAACTCGTCATCACCTGTTCTTGCGCAAAATAGACAATCTTTTACGTCTCCGAACCAAACGAGCCACCCTCTACATCAAGGAGAACACAGGACAAACCGCTTCATCTCCTATAAAACCATGAGATTGTATGAGCAATAGTCTCCCTCATTCTCACATTCGTCTCAACCTGGTGGTAAGCATCACATACTAACGCATTTCGCAGTCATCGTATCCTCTCTGGTGTCGAGATTGAGCATTACATATCGAACATCGTACACACTCGAATTGAACGTCCCTACATCGAGCCTCCAACAAACGCACCAGTATACGATCTTGACCCTTCTTAGATACACTTTTTTTTATATACATACCTACCAGTATCACTGACTGTGTAGCGGCCGAAGAGAATAGTTTTGAAACCCAATATAATCGACCTTAGACTGAAGTTCGCTCAGAGATTAACTTACTATAATGCCTGAGGTAAGTTCGGCTTCAACCCCTATCCAAATGCTTACCAATTCTAATACGAAGAAACGCAGGCCGAAAAAACTGAAAACGAGGACTACGAATTCATTAGCTATCACACTTTCAAAGCAGTTGATTACGATAGATATATGGCATGGAAGGCTGGATCTGGCAGCATAGCTGTAGGTGTAAGAGAAGTCACCTCTCAGAGGACAGATACAGCCAAAGAGGATATACTTCTTCCTGCAGGGCGGAGTGTAATTGTGATGAATACGGAATTCAAATTAGTGCGAGCCTAGCTAAGAACACGAAGATACATATTTTCATATACATCTATCCCCGTCCCGAAATTCAACATTACCTCCACCTTGTAATCGCTGCTACCATCAGCTTTAGGAAAAGATACATCGACGGCGCCAGTATATTCTGATATTCCCTTTCTCTCCTCCTCCTTTCTCCAAATGCTAGCTTTCATAGCGTCGAAGAGATAATCACTAAGTATACTCCTTAAGTCTTCAACCGATCTCATCTTTGCTTGTGAAATGGCTTTCCCGACCGACGAACATAGCCAGACTTCCAATTTGAAATCCTCACCTTTGCGATAAGCAAAATACAAACGCATAGTCTCGGTAAATCTCATCATTCCCCTACCCTTCTCTCGATGCCGCATCTGGCTCTCGTTTATACCTTTGAAAAGGTAACTTCCAAGAGTACTCTCCAACTTGTCTACCTCAGCCATCATCGCTATGTTCGTTTCCCTTGCTTCAACCTGATGATCATCCTGCGCCCGAGGCACGCTGAAATTAGCCTCCCGGGGACCAGTCTCTTTAGTCATGCGTCTTTGGTCAGATATGGGTCCACCGGGTGATTAGGAATCGGATGAATCGAGATATGATACGTTTTCCGCCTGTAAATTAACAGTTGCCGGGGCTTCAGCGGTCACGACGGATCCCCTGTTTTCATTAGATAGTGGAAATGAATCAACGCGTCTTCGTTTTCTAGGTAAGTCGAGCGCCTCGCCTTGTGACTCTAAACGTCTCGACTCCCCTCCGTCGCTCCGAATTTCTGACCGGCCACTGGCGGTAGCATCCCATCCAGAGCCATGAAGCACCCCTTCACCGGCGAATGGATGGCTTCCTTCTAGTGCCAGCGATTCTGGTGGAGTTAAGCCTATCCTATCTACAAAGACTGTATATGCTAGAACTACTCGTAACCACCGGCACCTGGAACTAAATTTTGCATCATCTGCGGGGCGCCATACAGCGTCGTCATTTCCTCAGTTTCAAGTCGAATACGTTTTTCTACATTGCCATACTCCACCGACGGCATCCTTGATTATGCAGATATGCGAAACCCCGAATATGCCGTGTTTCAAGACGCGCGAGCGCAGGAAAAGAGCCAGAGAACGGGGGACCAGGTTTGCGTCGTTTTCCGGATATAGTTCTAGATGCGATTGGAATGCTTTATCTGCGCGCAGACCATCACCTATTCTGCGCATTAGCTAGCTGGCATAATATCGGGAAAAGAAGACATTGTTATATCGACGTAAAGAACCAGTCGGTCTGCGGGGGCTTCCATATTGTCCGGCCTCGAGACCTCGAATTCGCGCATGCCAAACACAATAGGACTGACAAAGTATATATCGAAGATTGAATATATATAGACGACATAAAGCGTTATAGCTAGGGCCAGAAACCCAATCCTGTTGATTCGCGCCATTTTGGAAATATACTGTAGCTGTACCCCGTAGCTAAGCTGTCCTCAATTCGCGAGGAGCTGTAAAGCTGTACCTATAGTTGTCGTGTATTCCAGGACAGTCCCAATTCCGCTGGATTTACAATTGATGAAATAAGGAGTGGCACGTCCTGGATCGGACTGAGATTCGTATAATATAATACGGAATAGGTAGGTAATCGGGTTAAAGATGAAGATAAAGTAATAAACATTGGAAACCATCTGTCCACCACCTATCTATTCACGATGTCATCCTGTCACTTTTTGCCGAGAAATCCGACAGGGATCAGAAGTATGAAAAAGGGGTATCAACAACAAATGTTCGATAGTCACTACTTTTGTAAGAGCTAGGGTGATGGCTCGTCGCACACTTAAGCGAGCCCCTTAAAAAGAGACTCCCCTACTAAAAAAAATCACTATTGACTCAATTTAAGAGCTTTTTAGTTAAAAATTTAATTAGTAGTAGCTAGCCCTTATACTTTAATAACGTCCTTAATTTTATAAGTTAATTGTTCTATATAATAATGATAATCACGTGGGTCTACCTAGTCCTAAAGCCCCTAGATTACCTCTATCAATACTCCCTTAGTTCTT
>JAAMPI010000162.1:0-47602 GCA_013054445.1 Cudoniella acicularis | reverse complement strand
GAGTATAGATAAAAGGGCTGTTTNCTTATNTCTNGNTTATANCTCGNCTCTACTAGCGAGTAGTACTATTAACCGCTCGNCGGCGCCTCTNGACNNACGATAGCCTANGACGNGNTATAATAGCTAATAATATACTAGTATAAAGAAGNTAAGTAAGTAAATAATAANTANAGAGGTTCTAAGCCTTCTCTTAAATTATAAGAGACGTTTNTGTTTTATAGCTATAATAAGTTANNTNTNTTAAGATTTACGCTTTTAGGCTTAGTTAGATATATTANNTATNTTAAGAGTTANCTTTTTTAGATANTATNNTNNNTAACTCCTTCTCGAGCCCTCTAAGGGTCGGCGCGGTANCGCGAGCGATNAGGGACCCTCTAGACACGTATANGACATCGATTCGGCCCTNATCCGGGCGCGTATCGCCGTCGTTACGGTGTTGCCGGGGGGGGGGCTCGCTATCGCGATAGTTTTGATATTCGCGATTTTTTAAAGCCGCCTCGCTTCGCCGGCCGCCGCCCGGCTACTAGACTATATGTCGAGGAAGACTAGGGAATATAGGACGAGCCCGCCTTTAAAGAACTATATCGAGTCACCTATTAGGACATACGAAGAATCGTCTTCGTGGCCTAATATAATAAGCTAAGAGAGCGCCGTTATATTATTATAATACTAATTTATAAGAAACGACTATTAATCTTTAACGGCGAAGCGGAACCCGGAAGCGTCTAAGAAATAGTTAGGGTAAGTAATAACGAAAGGATCTAGGAAAAAACTATATTAATAGTAGGCTTAAAGGCTAGTTACGCCCGGGATTAGATTATAAGAACGAGTAAGTTATAGATATACGTTCCGTATCGACTTATAAAAGCTATAGGCTAATATAGGATATAAGAAAACCTATTAACAGACAATACTATTATCGAATTATAAATCTAAGAAGCTATTATAACTACTAGTAATAGATAACTTATTATTAAGATTAAGCTTAATAGAATCCTAATATAAGCTATAATCGATTTAGGAGTATAAAAGAATTATATTAACCTAGACTTCGCGATTAACTAACTAATCCTAATAAAACTACTATAGAAACTATATTAGCTCGCGCTCTTAAGAGATAAGTAAGTAAGGATCGATAGATAAGTAAGAAGGGAAGCTAGATAGCTACCTCTAACTATACTAGAAGGCTATTTTAAGGAAATCGACTTAGATATTATCTTATTTAAGAGATATCTAATAATCTTTAGAATATTATAGATTAAATAATATAATCTAAATATCGACTAGATAACAAGTATAATAAACTTTATATAATACGAATATAAACGGGTTAAGTAACTAACCGACCTACGAGAGGCGTATATAACCTTAAGCGACAGGGCTACTAATAAGGGTAAGCCGATACTAGCGATCAGGATAGATTAACCGGTTATACCGCTATAGTATCAGGAATTCGTAAAACTGTTCGATAACCTAAAAGATATAAAGGCTTTACTAGAATATAAACTATAAGATTATATAATTAAACTTAAGAAAAAGATAAAACCTATATCCGAAAAGTATTAACGATATAATCTATAAACCTTAGAGACGCTCGAGAAATATATAGAAGAGGTAGTTAAGAAAGGATAGATATATAAGTTAAAATTACCCGCTATTACTAATATTATAATACCTCTACTATTATAAATAGTTCTTTTTTTATAGATATTATAGCTCTACTTAGTAGATAATATTTTCTTTAAAAAGTAAGCTATAGAATATAGCTTTCCTTTATTATTAGTATAGAAGGACAGATATAACCTAAAAGGGAGGGAGTTCAAATAGATATTAATTTAACTTAAGGAGAGGAAGCTACGCTGCCTAAGAACACGTCTTTTATCCTCCTTCGCCTAGGTCACGTGTCTGCGAACCACATGACCTAGCACCAGCACCAGTGCCAGCATCCCCACTACATTAGGCTATAAGTAGATCTTATATAATACTTGAGGTAGCCGAAACCGACACTACGGAAGTAATCACTAAGTCGTACAAACGACTAGCACTCCTTCTGTATCCAGATAGACTAAACAGGATTAAGTTGCTAAAACTACTTAGAATCCTAAGTGGCTTAGTAGTCTGACTAGCTGCTCTTCATTTTCGTTCCTACACTTGATAATCACTTCCTCCGATTGCAGCCGCAAGATATCAGAATTGGAAACACGCCAGGGTAAAATCGTGCGAAGGATTGTGTCAACATCTGCTACCTTGTCGATACCCGGAATGTTTCTTGGTCGCTTGACGTCCAGCTTTTCCAACTCATCCTCCCAAGCTTTCATGACATCCCACTTGACTCCGTCCTTGGTTGCCGGCGGGAGTGGCGAAGGAAACCCGTGAAGCTTTGCTTCCCTCACAGTCATATCCTCGCTAGCTTCGCCGCTAGACCAACCTCGAAACTGACCACCGGCGCCATCAAAGGAGCGAAGGAATTCGTAAGAAGGATGCGATACACATGCAAAATCGTAGTCAATGAGTGCCGTAATGCGGCCGGATATGGCATCGAATAAAAGATTGTTGGCAGCTACATTAAAAAAGAATAATTAGCTTTATGATCGAGGATGAGAATCAAGAATCAACTCGATGAACAACTCACTGAAGTCAGCATGTATGATAACCCGGTCTTGCTTTGAGCCCAGAGCTTCAAACTGGGCCGGGACACCACGCTCTACAAAAGCATCCAGACGCTGTCTCACGCCGTTGGCACGCCATCCTTTAATGTATGGATTTGCATCTGCCTTCTGAAGTGCCACTTCGAGTCGACCTTTGAAAGAAGCTTCGTATGAGGACCAAGGTCCGGCGCCAACACTGGTCATGGCGGTGCTTATAGGACGACCAGTGTCATCAAATGTAACGCCCCCAAAACTGGCAATACTCTCAGGCAGCTCATAGTCTTGCAACGACTTCAACAGTTTCGCCATTTGTGCAAAAATTTGGCGCTTCTGCTCAAGATCCATGGCGTCGAATGACTCGTCCACCGGCGCGCCTGGCATCAGCTCCTGGATGATCCAACCTTGTGAGGATTCGATGGCTGCACTTCCCCAGGCATATACTGAAGGCACTACATGCGGAACGAAGCCAGCGAGAGCAGCAGAGGCGAGAGCGATGGTAGCCACTTCATTTTCAACGCGGGTTGTTTGGTTCATGCCCTCGGTATCGGGGTTAGTGAGGCGGAATATGAGCTCCCTGGTGCCATCGGGAATGGGGACACAACCGGGCTGTTGAGGCTCATCTTTGGTCGCCTGGTTCGCTGTGATGGGCACAGGGAGGGAAATACGATAGACAAAGTTGTTGTATTTGAAAGGGCATTTCGGGTCGTATTGGATGGGGGTGATCTCAGCGTTTTCCTGGCTTGGAGTTAGGGCTTGGGCGTGTGGGAGAAGGAGTGGGAGCTGAACTGAACAAGAGCTTACTTACCTTGAGGCTGAATCGCTCATGAAGCAGGTTTTGTACAAAGTCTAACCGGGCCTGATAATTGGCGTGATTATGGGACGTAGCCGCCATATCTATCTATATCTGCAGCGAAAGATAAATTTGTTTAGAAAGGATACGGTCGGCTGTGAGGGTTAGCTGGAGCTTGATGGGAAGGGGTGGGATGTGAGGACGGGGATGGGGATGAGGAGGGAGGAGGGGAGTGTGTTGCAAGACGCGGCGTGGTGTTGTCATATGTACCTGAGTACGGACGGCTGCAGCAAGTGTTGGAAATGCACTGGTTGCCGTGGCTACAGTAGGTCGGGGTGGGGTTTCCGAAAGGGGCAAGCGGGGTTGGTCACCGGAATCCCGGAACATCAGCCCAATTCCAACAATACAGGCAGCGAAAGAGTCATCGCCCATTGCTCATTGCTCATTGCTCATTGCTTATAGGCCGACTTGGGAAACGCAAATACTCCCCCCCATCCCCCCCCTAAATAAACGCTGAACCTCAGGAATTGTGGATCGAGGGCGTACGGGAATAGCTGCGAATGGTTGAGAGGCCCTGTCTTCCTCTGGGCACAGGCTAAAATTTGGTCTGTTGTAAAGTCTAGGGTGGCTGTAGAAGGTTCTTGAGAGTTGCTACTCTTGAAGGTGGCTAAAACTGAAAGTTTTCACCGGCTAGACACCCTGGAAATCTACCCACACAAGGTCCACTTTTCATGAGATTTAACGTTTATTTAGGGGGGGGGACCGTACTATTCCCAAAATGGATGCTATCGGCCATACCCCACAACCTGCATCCAACAGCTTGGACGAGAACAGTGATTGCTCGGCGTTTCGCCCGCATAAAGCCACCAACTCAGAAATGGGCCATGTCACCATGGAAAGTGGGCAGTAAAAAGCTCGAGTGATCATGATGAGATCTGGGGCAAACCTGGCAGGTATATCCAACCTCAAGTGACAGGGAGAAGGCGAGCGTTGGACGATATCGAAGGAAGAAGGGATGGATGTTTGATGTTTTAGGCCGACATTTTCCAAGAATTGTAAGCATAAAGAAGGCATGGTTTGGAAGAAGAATCAGGAGATATGTTACAGCAAGCCATGTTTCGATAAAGGATGATATTCAAAAGCACTGTCCTGACATTCAAACATCATATAAAAAGGTTGATGAACGCGCTACATGAAACCCAAAAGTCAAACAACACATTCAGCAGTTACGACCAACCAACCAAAAAATTGTCATTTTTGAACCTATCCCCCTTTCCTCGACTCGTGTTCGAAGCCACAGGGGCTTCTCAAACAGTGCTGCCATGGAAGAAACGCTTGATATTGACCATTCCCGACTGAAGCCAGGAGCTGGAGTCGTGCATGATCAACAAATGAGCATGGTAGCCCATTTCAAGGCTGTCAACCTCCAGATACCCTGGGCCACTAGGCAACTGGGATGTGTTAGCATTCATTCATTTGGAAGGAGTTGGTGGGTTGTATACCCAGTGGTCAGAAATTCCGCCCTTGCCAGTGTACGAAGACACCCACTTCCCTCTGGTGCTTGTCTCATCGACAGTTGGACCGCTGCCAACCCCTCCCTTGTCGTTAGAGTACGAAGTTACCCATTGGCCTCTAGTGCTGGTCCCATCGACAGTTGGACCGCTNCCAACNTCCTCCCTTNTCGTTAGAGTACGAAGTTACCCATTGGCCCCTGGTGCTGGTCCCATCGACAGTTGGACCGCTCACAACTTCCCCCTTGTCGTTGGAGTACGAAGTCACCCACTGTCCCCTGGTACTGGTCCCATCGACAGTCGGTCCACTACCAACTGCGGAGGTATGGATGTGACGTTCTACAATCCCCTATTTCTCAGTTAGTGGAAGTTGATGTATGGTATAGTGAATGTCTACCTCGTTGAGTGAGGGGGCTATGGCCATGGAGGCCACACCGGCAAGCAAGGTTGTAAATGGGATTGCTGTCTTCATGTTGAAGGCGGGTGGAGGGCAGGATTGAAGGGAGTTATGCCGTTTTGTGGGGGAATGTCCTTGCCTAGGTATCCTTTATATTATTTGTGCTCAGAAATCAGCGGGTCAATGTTACGGCAAACAGTTCCAACGTACTCGGTGAAACCCCTGAAGTCAGGAGGCAGGTGTGAGTGCTTCCGCATGACATCTTCAAGGGGGATTACCAACTTACCCCACACTCTGCATTCCAATCACGGCACTTCTCATTATCTTGACATAATATTGGGACGAAATGGCACCACCTTCGGCCGAGAGTCAGGTGGGGTTCCAACAAGGGATGGGTTCCTGTGCCGAATTGTTGTGCAGCCTCCCACTCCCAAAAACATATCTATTCATGTCCTGGGAAATCATCAGCAATTTCATCCTGTTCTGATATTTTCAACCAGTGCTCAGACATATCGTGAAGCAACCATGGCTACCCAGAACGGATTCCAGTACATACGTCTCAGAAATCTCGGTCCCAACACCAGCACTCTAGTGGAGAATGAGGTACCAGAAGATGATGAAGATTCAATCATGATAAAAGATCGAAAGCCCATCCGCCACCACTGGCGAATTCGCGTTAGGAAATTGATAGTTCCTCTGTCATTGTTGTTGAACTTTATTGTTGCTTGGAAGCTATTGTTTTCTGGGACTGCAAGAGAACGAATTCTTACCTACTGTGGGTTCTCTCTCGGAGTGAATTGATTTCCGAGTCACTAATCGATGTGGGTTGCTTAAGCACCTGCTCTGGTCGCTGTCGAAAATGAACGTGTGGTTTTTTCAAGTGCCTTTGGCATTGAACGATCACCGTTCCAAGGTGCACCAAACGAGGAGAATGACAAACTATGGGGAGGCCTCTATGACTGTAAGTGATGGCCCTTACCCTACCTTATTGCCCACTGCTGATATTTTCAAGTCGGAATCACAAGACTCACTGTAGATGAAGCACGGCCGATGGACAATAAAACACTCCCTGTTCCTGACCAAGAAGGTGGATATGTAGTCCAACTAGCGGTTTTCCATCAGCTCCATTGCCTGGTTTGTTTAATTGTTCCTTGAGAAGAGCATATCTGACCAACTGCAAAGAATCTTATAAGAAAGGGTATATATGGTGATGTTGACATGACAAACTCGGATGACCTGATGGGCATAGAACATTTGGACCATTGCATTGATATGCTTCGGCAAGGCATCATGGTACGCCTTCGTAATCCCATGTGCTATATGCTGATATATTGATCCCAATTGTTTTGCAGTGCAGTAGCGACGTAACTCCTATTACTTTCACTCGTACATCACTTGATACTAGTATGAAAGTTGTAGCCGAGGTAGTTCATACGTGTCGAAGATTTTCGAGGATTCAACAATGGGCATGGAATAGAAGAATTGGGGAGGAAATTGATAAGGACAAGGTCATTACAAATGATCCTTTGGGCTGGGGGACATACACATATACTCCATAGACAGCTTCATTTTGGGGATCTAATAACTGCGAATATGCTACTGCTTGTGGAAGTCACAATTGTATCATGCCATTTTTTCAACAACAGATATCTAAAAAAGACAATACTCTAAGAACAACTAGAGAGGGACACTCTCACAATTCCATTCTATTATATCCTACATAAACATGGAATAAATGGCCTCACTTTGAAATCGACTCAGCAAACACACCCAACTCAGAATCACGTCTGTTAACCCATTCCGTAATCTCCGAGAAGTTTCGACACATGTGAGTTGTCGACACCCGGGCCACAGGTTGTTTATTCCCAACATCGGTGTAAAAGATGAGACCAACTTCACTGTTACACATGAGAACTTGACGAAGAAGGTCTATGCAGTGATCTACAACTCTGTTAGAAAACTATACAAGCTTTGAGTGGCTATGATACTCACCAACGTGTTCCCATACCATTTCAGGAGGATCCTGAAAGGTGTCCACATGCTGATAGTGGTCCCGCCAGATGAATTTCCGAGTTATGTCCAGACAATGAAGTTGATGATAGACTTCGACCGTGGCATAGTAATGGTCGTTTATACCTTTCGAAGGCTTCGTTGTCGGATCGAAGGACTTCAATGTATGACGATCCACTAATATCATAGGCTCTGTTCGAATGTTAAATCAATATTCTCAGTGAGCGAACGCAGGTTGAGAAATATACACAAATGTACTTACGATCCACCAATTTAGTCCATGCATCATCAAGCTCTTTTCTGGGCGGCCCTTTGAATATAGACGCCTCTCCTAGCTCAGCATCATATCTCATAGGGCTGTGTTTGCAGATTGTGTCAAGGGATCTTCTTTGGTCAGTAGTGGAAACAAAAATTCTTCAGGAAATGGGGAATCTGACAGTGGCCGACTGAATTTCGCTGATGTTGACCGTTCACCTGAAATAGGTTCGTATTGCCACATGATTGAAGACGCTGAATAGCCCAGATGTTCAATAAGATCGCTGAACTGAATAGAACCACATTTGAAAAGATCAATATCCGTACCCAGCGGGATCGAGGTCTTGCAGCCTTAGCATCACTCAAGTTGTCCATCATACTCAAGTTGTCCATCATATTCAGGTTGTCCATCATATTCAAGTTGTCCATCATACTCAAGTTGTCCATCATACTCAAGTTGTCCATCATATTTAAAATTGATTGAGAAGTACAGATGCATTCACTGGATGCTTAACGTTATTCTAACATTCTCAGTTAACCAGAAGAAAATACGGTCTTGCACAAGCTTCTCCATTGCTCCTCCAGTGCAGACACCCCCACCTTCAATCTGTTATCTTGTTTGTCATACGGAGTACCTTTGCATCGGTTATCTCGTAATGCAAATCTATCAGATGATAGCTAAATCCAGTACCTAGTCCGTTGTATGGGAAATTGCCGCCCGTTGCCCGTCACCTGTTGCATGTCACACTCCGAATATATGGGCCACCAACCGGCACCTCTCCCTAACTTCCCCAACACATACGATGTGTCGTCTCATTGGACCAAGAGCCTGGTTCTTCATGGTACAAGTAGAGACCCCGGGAAAATCTCTGCAGAAATGAACCGCTTTACTGACTTTGCATATAGGTCTACATGAAGTGTATGGGGTATGCGCCTCTCCAGCTCTGCCAATCAGAACTTATTCCACCCTAGAGGGGAAGAGTAAGTGCGCGAGAAGAACAGTTTGTGATCTTACAATTGAATGCCAAGTTGCCCGGTAAGCGTTGGTACCAACAGCGGGGCCTGATCCTGGGGAAAGGTGTATGAGAGGGAGGGGAGGAGAGGATATCCACACATCGAGCTATTCCTCTTCATCTAGCGCCTGCATGGCAGAGCGGTCAAGTACAGATGCTGAATTGATCAGGTGGAATCTGAGTAACCAACGCTTCAGTTGGTATTCTTTCCTAACCAGTAATGACTTTCTACAACAGAAGGTGCGTCGAGGTGTGATAGCGACGAGAATCACACACCATCGCTTAAGCCGGACGTTGTGCCTCGCGTTGGCGATCACGGAGCAGAACAGAATCCCAAGGGAATGGATATCGATCTGATTGGCGCGGATCTATGTGACACAGCAGCAGTGACAGTAGTATAGTATTGGTTTTCTGCACAGGTCTTAAAGCAGGTTTCCTGCAGAATCTCGAGGGCGTGGATATTGATCTGATTGGCTGGGTATATGTGACACCATCGTATAATATCTGCGCGGAACCTGAAGCAGCCTTACAGTATCATCGGCTCGATGTAACATCAAAGATCCTCAGCGATGGGAAAGCGCACCATCCCAAGCAATGCACGGCTTTCGAGTTACCGCTGCCTATCGTGAGCGAATGGTGAAGCTTGTTCTGTTGGTTCCAACTCCGATTACAGGCTCACACCTGCTTTTTTGAGGCGGTTGTCGGTTGCATGAACGGCCCTCGTTTTTCGACCAATAAGTCTACGGCAAATGTCTCAGGCTTGCTTCAGTGCTCTAAGACAGAGCCCACCAAGTTATTTTCGCAACGTATCATTCAGAAATTTATCATTTTATGACAGCTAAACAATTGGTAGGACGCATAATGCTAAGTTTAGGAGGGCGAAGACTCAACACCAGTAGGTGGTGCCCTCTACGAACCTCTAGTACTCTCTCGAGTGTCTGCAGAGCTAAGTTTGAGTCGGTGGAGCTGGGATTTGGGTGCGGTTTTTGAGGTTTTTCGGAGAGGAGAAATTTTTGATGTGAGATTACTTCCTGTTGAGCTGGGCTAATAGTTCCCCCCAAAAGGNAAAAAAAAAAGGAAAGCCAAAACAAGTAAACTTGAGTGCGGGGGCTCATGAAAATGACTCGCAAGATGGAGAAAATTAGGGGTTTCCAGCAATATTAAACGCAGCCTCCTGTGTCACTGACATGAATAAAAGAGGGAGAAGAAAACCTAGCCGAAATTCCGTGTCCCCGCTGAAATTAATGTACGATTCAAACCATATAATGCCTATTTCGAGGTCCTTTCTCTTCTATGAACAAGACCGGAACGCCATCCCCCATGCCATGCCGAATATGTCCTTCCAAAAAAACTACAATAAACTCTCATATGCATCCAGCCCTGATTTCTGTGCTGGTTTTGGCTGACTAGACGCTCCAAACGCCGATGGAAAGCTGGACTGTGGTGAAGCTCCAAAAGCCGGAGGTGGAGGAAATGATGACATGCTTTTTTGCTGCCCTCCGTACGAATTTGACCCTGGCGGAGGAGGTAGAGAAAATGAAGACTGAGTGCTCGCTGCTGGCCTCTGTTGGTTCATTGACATACTTGACATTGAGTTTCCAAGATTTCTCATTGAAGCTAATGATGGATTCGTGGGCTGTGAACTGTTGTTGCTATTCCAAGGATTCGAGGCAGCCGCTCCCCAGTTGACGGAATTTGTTGGTGCACTTTGAAAGCTTGACCTAGGCTGGGGTTGTAGTGGTGCTGAATTGAAAGAAGTAGTCTGAGGTTGTAATGGTGTTGAATTGAAAGAAGTTGTTTGGGGCTGCAGTGGTGTTGAATTATAAGAAACAGTTTGAGGTTGCAGTGGTGTTGAGTTATAAGAAACAGTCTGAGGCTGTAATGGCGTACTGAAGCTGCTCTGTGGTTGGAGAGGGTGTGAGAATTGAGTTGCGGTTGGACTTAATGCTTCAAAACGGGACAGATCAGGTGTGATTGTCCTTGAGGCTGGACCCGACTGGTTGGTTTTGAGGGGGGCCATCGCATTTGTTGTCGAGGGAGGCGGGAATGCTGTAGTTGTAGGGCTTGGTGTTGACCAGGAGAATTTAGGCGCTTTGTGTTGATGTGGATTTGAAGCCGTTTGAGCAGTTGCGTTCGCAGGCGCAGCATCCCAACCAGAGTCTAAGGGATTCGAAGACGAACTTATCCCCGCATTGCCTTTCACGAGGCGTTCGAAGTCGACCTCTCCGCCATCTGCAGCACCATTACTTGGAAATGCGCTCGCTGCGCCAAATGACATGAAGTCATCGCCTCGAGCGGCATTTGTCCCGTTCGTTCCCGAGAGTTCTTGTAGCTTTTTCGTCTGCTCTGTTTCAACCCGAGTCGACAAGCTCTTGATCAACTCAATGAAAGCTTGGAATTGCTTTAGATCAAGAAGTGGTCCTAGAGACATGCTCCATAAGATAGGTAAAATATCCATCGCAACAAAATCCGCGTCAGCTACACCCCCCACTTGCCGAAGAACATTGAGCGACGCCATTGCCACCGCTGGCTCCTTCGTCTTGATTGCTCTTATGAGAGGAACAATCTTTTCTTGCATGGTATATTTGTCCAGAGCTGTCGAGGAGCTCTTTTTACTGGCAGTTGAATTCATAATTCCTTCTAAGCCATCGTTACTTGCGTCTGGGTCATTGGTACCACCACAAAGTATTACAAATGCTTCTAATCCACGGACTTTAATCCCAAGACTGCTGGTTTTGGTAAAAACCGAGGCAATAACTGGGAAAAGTTCATTTTTAATAGTGGAAAAGTCTAAAACTGGAAGCACAACTGGTAAGCTTCGCAAAGCAGCATCGACAATACTATGTGTTGGGGATTCAATTGCAAGATGTATAATTGGAAGAATATCTGTTCAAGTTAGTGACTAAAGATGTCATTTTAGAGCAAATAGCTTACCATCTTTGAACTCCTTGCCCGAACAATTCCTAGCAATCTCTTTGATGTGCTCTAGAAGTACCATAAGACCAGCTTCTTTCGCTGGATCGCGTTCATGAGGGCCTTTGACATTACTGGGAGGGAGGAAAATTTCTCGTAATCTTGGAATAATCTTTTCGGTGAATGGCCGACGTCCGGAAGGAAGCAACTCAATGATCTTGAAAATATTCTGTAATATTAGAGACAATAGCTCACGGTCCTTCATTTCTTCGAGTAATGCAGGAAGAACTTTCTTTTCAAGAACAGATTTGGGGAATGATGGTAAAACTCTGGAAAGTCCACGCATGAACTGCGCCTTTTCACCAGGAGTCTTGGCTGGGAGGGAATCCAAAAAGCGGATTGTAGACATCAGAATATTGTCAAAGTAATCACTTTGCTGAAACTCCTTTGCTGTCATCCGTTGAGCCGGTCTTCTTGTGATAAGACGTGGCAGCACCGTTGCAGTTAAATCCCGAGGAATGGGACGCGAACAGAGAAAGCTATTGCTGACTGAAGGAATCGTAGATGAAGACGCAAATATCCGCTTGTAAGATGATATGCTCGAGTTGGCTTGTATAGGCGACGTATGGGGAGAGTTGTATAGTGCAATGATCAAAAGCCCTAGAGAGAACATATCTGCGGCTACATTCAAGTTGGTGTCCAGCACAAAATCCGGCGAAGAATAATCCAGATTTAATTGCACAGATTTGGGCAGACGAGGATCGATATTTAGGATTTCGGAGAGGCTGATGGGCTGTACTGAGGTGGGTTTGGTGGAGTTATCAGGGGGGCTTGAGTAACTAAGTCCACTTATTTTCCAATCAGACTGTAAATTAATCAGTCAACATCTCTTCAGGACTGCATTTGGATCCCACCTTGGCATTCACGAACACTGCATCGGGAGTCAAGTTGCCATGCACTAAGCCGGCATTGTCATGCAAGAATTCCAATGCCTTGCTGATTTGCAATAGCCCCTTTTGTATCTCCAGCTCATCGATCTCGAGCTCACGCCGTTGACGCCGACCTTCAGCATCTTCTGTAACATATCGACTCGATCGACCGCCCGCACCTCCAGATCTCTCCTGATCATCCTTTTCTGCCAATAAGCCAGATAACGAAGCGGTTACAGTCTCTGTCGCAAACTGCAATCCACCACCCCTTACGTCTTCCACGGGCTCAACAAGCTCTAGAATATTCGGATGCCGTAGTCTAGCTAGCGAAGATGCCTCCTTTTTCAACCTTTCAATCACATCCTCTGTGGCGCGCTTTATCGAGGCAGCGCTAGACCGTCCAAGGGAAGCCGAATGCGCATCTAAGGCCTTGCGGTCAAGTACGAAGACGGACACCGATTTTCCAGTAGATTTCTTCTTTCCATCATATATTTTCCAGGGTCCAGACGAGGAGCTGGGAGCTGACGCTACAGTATAATTCGAATTTATGTTGGAGGTGAAGGATTTCAACGCTGAACTGAACATCTTCGCAGAATCGCTCCACCTGTCTGTCTACCTCGAATTTGTAATCGCTGTTGTAGCATGGAAGCTCGAGGCTACGGCAGAATCGGAGCTTGTAAAATCAATGGCAGAAAGAGGGTAAATGCGAATAGATATTAGGTTGAAGTAATCTTCAAAGAGTCGTCTGAATAAAATACTGCGACGGTTGTGATTGGTCTACGCGAAACATAAAGCCTCCCGTCGTCAGAGGTGTCAGCTTTCCAGCAAGGCTCCGCTGCCAAGCAAAGGGCGGAACATCCCGAAGACAGCTCGCTTTCGCGCCCTCCGAGAGCGGACAAAATAATTATGTAGCGGGAAGCCTCAAAGTTTACTTGACTCTCCACTCTTCGGCCACTAAAACGCCTCGAGTCCCCGTTCAAAGGTCGAAGGACTCTCACTCGACCTTTCATTCATTGATTCAGGGGCCAACTCGTCAACATGCTTCGTCAATTGCGCCCCCAAAGCGCATTCTCCACCCAATCGCCTTCGAGACTGATAGCTATTGCTACTCGAGAATCTTCCAGGTTATACAGCATCAAGGCGGAATCGGCGTCCACGATCAAACCTCAAGATATTGACCCGTCGAAGTTAACTATTACGAAAACTACGACACCCAAAGAACTTGTCCCCCCAAATGAATTAGTATTCGGGAGGACATTTACAGGTTAATTGCCCACTCTTGACATTAAATATCTCAACTGACCGCTATTAGACCATATGCTCAGTCTCGAGTGGACGGCAGCAAAAGGATGGCTCCCAGCACGCATCACTCCCTACCAAAACCTCTCCCTCGACCCCGCCAGCAGCGTATTCCACTACGCGTTCACCTGTTTTGAGGGCATGAAGGCATATAAAGATGCAAATGGTCAAATACGGCTATTTCGACCAAATAAGAACATGGCCAGATTAAACAAGTCATCTGCAAGAATCTGTCTGCCCACTTTCGACGGCGCTTCTCTGATTGAGTTGATCTCCAAATTCGTCCAAACCGAGGAGCGATTCATCCCATCGACAAAAGGATACTCCTTATACCTAAGGCCTACAATGATTGGTACCCAAAGAACACTAGGCGTTGGACCTCCTGGGTCTGCGCTGCTCTTTGTGATTGCCTCTCCAGTTGGACCCTACTATCCAACAGGCTTCAAAGCCGTCTCCTTAGAAGCAACAGATTATGCTGTCCGCGCCTGGCCAGGAGGAACCGGCGATATGAAGCTCGGCGCCAACTACGCACCATGTATTCTCCCACAAATACAAGCCGCCAAGCGCGGATTCCACCAGAATCTATGGCTATTCGGGGAGGAAGAGTACGTGACGGAAGTAGGCACTATGAACATGTTCGTGGCAATCAAGAACAAGGAGACGGGTCAAAAGGAGCTGATCACCGCCCCTCTCGACGGAACGATCCTAGAAGGCGTAACTCGAGATTCGATTCTCGGTCTAGCACACGAGAAGCTCGTGCCAGAAGGATGGAAGATCATCGAGCGAAAGTACACAATGAAAGAGCTCTCAGAGGCCTCAAAAGAAGGACGATTAATAGAAGCTTTCGGTGCCGGAACAGCAGCTATTGTTAGCCCGGTACGAAATATCAGCTGGAAGGGGGAGTTGGTCGATTGTGGGTTGCGACCGGAGATAGAAGCGGGTGAGATCGCGTTGAGGATGAAGGAGTGGATTGAGGCCATACAGTATGGCGATGAGGAGCATGAGTGGAGTTATGTAGTGCCGAAGTTAGCGTGAGAGAAGGGTAATTGTACAAGTACTATAAAATGAACATAGAAATGGCTTTCAAAAAGCAGGCGTTGACATAACAAGATTCTTTGTTTAATCGTGCTCTACTTTGCGGGGTTTAATGAATTGGGATGAGGTGACATGATGGTTCTTGGAGCTGTAATTGACAACTCGATACAAATGCATGTTATGTTGACTCCAAGAGTAGCAAATGCTCAAAATCACATACTCTTCAATTCCATCGAGGACCAACCTTGAGAGAGAAGTCCCGAGTGCCCCTTAATTCCTCACTACGAAGTCCTCATCCCAGTATCCGTTAACTATCAAAATCGGAGACAAGAAATAGAGGGATTTGATGTGCAAACTTTTAGTATGAGTCAACACTCGACGGCAATCACCTACCGTATGCACAAAATCTGAACATCACAAGTAAGCCCAGCTAGCTTCAACGCAAGGAAATCTCCATTCTCAAAACGTCTGTACGTTCCCCTTCGGTCTGTAGTCTATGCGCCCGCCCCATCGATCTCAACTCGTACCCCGAAATTCGAAATGCAACCATTGAACCCGTCACACACATCTCTATCAACTGCAAGCATGCATGCATCGCAGCAGCCCATCGTGCGTGACCACACAAAGCAAAGAAACCCGAAATTCCATATGTACAACCCCTTCCAAGCAGAATCGAAAACGAGACCGTGTTTATTTACTCTTTCGGCTCCTTCAAGATCCCCTCAACTTCTAACCGTCGTCGAGCTTCCTCAAGTGCCCAAGTTTGTATCCTGTTGCTTGTGTTAGCACCATTCCGTTACAATACCCCGTGTCACCATCCCATCCTTGCCCATCCGCTCTAGCCTAACCCCTCAATTCCGGTCCGCAACCCAAGAACACAACTGCGAAAACCCTTCAATCGGTGAAATAAAGGATAAGACTCACGAAGTATCCGGCTTGAAAGCATACCCCACAACCCCCAATGCAATACTCCCAAAGAACCCATAAACCCAAATATTCTCCCACCCCTCCTTCTCGGCTTTCTCACCAGGCTTAACACCAAACAGCCATCCGGACGGAGGATCGTAATGCGAATCGTGAGCATCGGAGCGCCTGCATATCGACGAGGAGAAAGCCCTTGTTGAGGTTGTTGGTAGGGAGGAGGATCGAGCGGCGGAAAGAGCGCGCGACGCAGCGGCGGTGGAAGACGGAGAGAGGACGCGCATCGCTGCTGTCATTTTTGTGTAGGATGTATTATCGGACCAGGTGCTCGATTGAGAGGAGAGGAGATGATGCCTGCCGTGCTGTGGTGCGGGGTGGTGGAATGGGGGAGCTCGAGATGAGGAAGTTGAGGTTGAAGGTTGGTCAGTTTCGTCGTCAAATGCTTATATAAGCGCCTCCTTAGCTTCCTTCTCCTCCTCTTTGTTAGCTTCCCTTGTCCCTCGGTCCCGTCCCCTCTAACTCAATCCAAGCGGTGCAAGCCCCAAACTATCAACCCTCTGTGTGCCCTTCTCTGGAGGCGGTAAATCGGAGCTCTGCTGCTTGTCGGAAATCGCACGCCCGCTCTCTGGATGCAGATGCGAGAGCTCGATGACTTCCGCGTTCGGGTCGACCGGTTCTGCAGTCCTCCGCTGCTGTGGCTCTTCTTCCTGGACT
This sequence comes from Cudoniella acicularis, assembly GCA_013054445.1. Lineage (NCBI taxonomy): Eukaryota > Fungi > Ascomycota > Leotiomycetes > Helotiales > Helotiaceae > Cudoniella > Cudoniella acicularis. Next base: position 31,167 of record JAAMPI010000162.1, on the reverse strand, counting down.
TGTTGGGATTGCGATTGCGACTGTAGTTTTGATTTGCGGCGCGAGGAGAGACAGCTGCCCATTACGCTTTCGAGGGATTGCGAGAGCGAGAGGTTCGTGGGTAGCAGGTGAAAGGATAAGGTTTCGTGCGTATCAGTTGGAGGAGGACATGTGAAGTGGTGACTCGAGAGGTGGGTTATCAAATTGGATTGGATGCACGCAAGTAGGGAAGGCACAGGTAGGTGTGGCTGCACCCAAGCAACCACGATAAATATTTTCTTTTTCTCAACGCACTATCGCTTCATTTCCCTTCGATACAGATACAGTTGGTATCAATTATCTAGGTATTTCCAGTGCAGGCCTTCCTGCTAGTGCTTCGCTCACTGAAAAGGTTCGAATGTCTCCATCGGACGTCCACAAGAAACCACAATCGTTCCCCGCCGTCTTGATCTCAGTCATGTTTCCGTTCCTCTCAACAGCCACTTTAGGCTTCTCTCTTCCACGCTGTTTCCTCCACTTCTTCAACCTTCCTCTCGCCTCTTTCTCCTTCCCTCTTCCCTCCCACTCCTCACCGTCCCGCCGTCCCCAGTCACTCTTGAACCAACCTCTCAAAAGCCACACCCACCACCCCATTCTCCTTGACTATAGGCCGATTCGATGATCTTTCTACCAGTTACCGGTATTTCGCTCGCCGTCGGGATAAAGTTATCCAATCTTATATGTCTCACCTCGCTTTTTGCTTTTGCCCAGATCGCAACTTTTCAGATAGGCTTGCAGAATCTGCAGCAAAATTTTATTATGCATTATCTTGTGCGTCTCTGAATCACGCTGCATTCATTACGAATGACGGTTTAAGCTGTTTACAGCGATTGGTCACCAAAACTTGGTGGTTCACGGGTAGTCCGACTTTAACTCAGCAACCATACAATTCAGGTTCTGCAGCAAAATTTAGCATGCATTAACTATGTGATGAATTACTGCATGTCTCTGAATCATCCTGCATTCATTACTAATGGCCGTTCAAAATTTTTGCAATGACTGACTGGTCACCAAAGCCTCGAAGTTTATAGCTCACCCGCATTTCGACTCAACACGATAAGCAGATCAGTCACCACCTTGCAAAACCAACAACTCAAATTCAGCAGGAATTTTCAACATACATTCATTGTATATCTGATGAACTGTAAATACGTCTCTGAATCGCGTTGCAAGCTCTTTGCTTGCAGTGCTTGGCAATTATTAATGGCCAGTCACGAACCAAACGCTTGTGGCTCACTACTGACATGCAATCTGACTTCAACTCAGCAGGTAAGCAAGCAAGAGTATCATCTATCGAAGTTATTCCTCTCTCAGATAAATGCATTGCTCTGCTCTTGGCGACTCCGTAAATTGCCACAAAACACTCAATTACTCACCACCCACTCAGTTATCACTCACGACCTACTCACTCACCTCTCAAACCCCTCCCCTCCTCCATCTTCGCACATCACCAAAACCATCCAACCTATCAAACCATCAAAGACTCACTCACAAAAACACAACAGGACAATAATAATTTAACTTTTGTTTTATAATCTCCCCCCCTCGACGTACGTACGCACAGCTATCACCTATTTATTTATTTGTTTCATCATCGCGCCGCAAGCAAGCAAGCAAGCGAGAGGAATACCGCTAGATCTCTCTCTCCATCCCTGATGATCTGGAACCTCTGCTGCATGCTGCTACTTACGATATTTATATATGTACTTCCGTGCATCATCAACATTCATCATGTCCATGATTTTTCTTCTTCTTTCTCTAATCCAACACTGATCACTTCGAACCACACCAGTCCATAGTTTTTTCTCATTCCTCTTCTGTTGTCTATCTGTCCAGCTCACACGAGAATTTCTGTTCACCCCCTGACTTCTCACAGCGCAGCGCAGTGCCATGAAAATTCGTGCCCGGTGCAGTAGCAATTATAAACAAAAAAAAAACAATACAATTCGAGGGGCTTGAAGCAAATAGATCCCCTCCCCTTCCCCTTCCCTCCCTTTCCGTAAAGGTCGGGTCTTTTCACGAGTAAAACAGTTGGATGAAAAAGACAAACGAGCAAAAGACCACCCCATATCCCGCCCTGAGCCAGGAACGCCTAGAATAATGCGGTAGGGAGATAAAAGTGCGTGATGAGTTAGCCAGCCGAAAAACGCCCTGGCGCCAACCAACGATGTGTGTTGGTTAATTTTATGTACAAAAGGACATTTGGTGAAAAGTGGTGGTGGTACACTATCGACATTGTTTTGTTGATAAAGAGGATAGTTAAAAGACAAATCATTATGAGCTTGATTGTCTTGCTACCCGAGGTGGTGGTGTGGGAAGGCTCAGACCACCATTCGTGGTTGGCCCTGGAGAAACCTCCTCGATTTGACTTGGCGGCGCGCTGAGGTTGTGTGGATTGTCTGTAATGATCGGATCTAAAGGATTGGTAGCCGGATGAATGTCAACATCCCCCCTGTTTTCAAGTTCTGCACGTCCATTCGAACGACTGAACGGTATCGAATCAGCATCGTTGTAGTTCCGCTCAATTGGTGACCATCCAGCGACACTACCAGCAATGATACCAGCCATGACAGTCGTTGCCCCCAATGCGGAATTTGAACGAGAGCGGTTGCTGCGGCCACGCTTGCGAGATTCGGGAGTCCGCTGTGAAGAGCCGAATTCGTCCTCTCGTTGAGACTCGACGCTTGGGGTCTGTGGTAGAGAATTGCTCCTGGATCGCGAGCCACTTCTTGATCGTGGCATCCATTGGTCCCGAGTTTCTTTTATGGCAAACTTGAGGTTGTTAAGTCTACCACCCTTCACCCTCTTGAGGAAGCTGAGCTCCTCTCTAACGTCTGCCAATGGTTGAGGGAAACGGAACTGCTGTTCTTCATCAGAAACAGTCACTTCTGGTCCCTTAGACCCTCTCTTTGTGTAGTCAGGAATCAGTTGAAGAATAAGCTCATCCGGGATAAGCCGAATACAAGCGCCAACGGGAATTGATAAAAACCCGAGAACGATGGAGTAAGCCCATTGCGCATTATTCAATCGGACGACATTGAACGCTTGTCCGCCGACGTAAATAATCATGATTTGTCCTCCAACCATTACAAGATTAATGGCCATAAAGAACCAGTTGTGGGTAACTCCCTCAAATATGTTGAACTTGTTATCAAGTCGACGATTGCTAAATTCCCGGTTAGTAGTATTTCGCCAAAAGGTCCCTTGAAATGTACTTACTTCCATTGGTTAAAGATTTGCATCCAGACAAATGTGTTGAAGACCAGCGTTGGTACTTGACCAATCTCCCGTGGGGATTGATAAGACAAAATCGTGTAGGAACCGAAATAAAGCAGAAGGGTAATCGTGAGTTGATAAAGTGCTTGGCCAATAATCATCTTCCACATCGTGACAGTGATGAGTGGAGCAGATTTGGGATCAGGTTTTCGGTCCAGGATACTGGGGGTTGGAGGATCGGTAGCTAATGCGAGCGCGGCCATAGTGTCCATAATAAGGTTGACCCATAGCAACTGCACTGCTGTCAGGACAGATTCCTCGGAACCACTAGAGACAGCAGATATAAAGGTTAAGAGAACAGCAGTAATGTTGACAGTAACTTGAAACTGCAAGAACTTCTTAACTGCATCATTGACCGCTCGTCCCCACATCATAGCCTTGACGATCGAATTGAAGTTGTCGTCCATCAAGATGATAGCTGACGCTTCCTTAGCAACTTCAGTACCAGCAATACCCATAGAGAATCCAACATCAGCCGTCTTAAGCGCAGGCGCATCGTTAGTACCGTCGCCTGTGACCGCAACTGTTTCTCCGAGCTCTTTGAGCCTTTTGACAAGAATGCGTTTGTCTTCGGGACTGGACCGTGCAAGAACCTGAAGTCGCGGGATCATTTGATCCATCTGAGTCTTGCTCAACTTTCGGAATGCAGGGCCTTCCATAACAATGCCACCTTGGGTATAGATTCCACACTCCGTGGCAATTGCCTTGGCAGTGATCAAATTATCCCCAGTAACCATACGAACAACAACACCAGCATTTTGGCAAACTTTCACGGCTTCAGGTACACCTTCGCGTAAAGGATCTTGTATACCGACAATGCCTAGAAGAACCATGTGTTGAAATACATCCTCAAACATGACCTCGGTTTTCTCGCCTTCAACTAAACGAGCTCCCTTGGCCGGCCATTTGTCGAAGTCACGGTATACCATAGCAATTGTTCGTAATGAGCGATTTGCGTAGTTTTCAATCAACTTTAGAAGTGTCTGGCGGTTATCATTCGTCATTATAGAACTGGCCGGTTCCTTGGTCGGGTCACGAATAATGTTGGAACACTTCTCGAGTAGAATTTCGGAGGCACCTTTGACGTAGAGTCGATATTTGCCGTTTTCTAGTTGTACGACAACTCCCATGCATTTGCGACCTGAATCGAAAGGAAAGAGTTGTACGACGGGTACATTCGATCGCTCTTGATCAACGGGACCCATACCAAGAAAGTCTTTGGCAAAGGTCAGAAGCGCAGTCTCTGTCTTTGAACCGACAAAGGTCTGGACTTCATCAATCTCTCCATCAAATGCCGTCGAGTTGAGGGCGATCGAGTTCTTCAACAAGATCTTAACAGGTTGGCTAAGGGAGGAGATGACTTCTTGAGCTGGAATATTCTCGACGGTCTGCGGGCTCTGAACTTGTTTGCCTTTCTTGTTAGAAGTATCGGGATCCGCAGGCTCAGTAGTTCCGCCAAATCTGGAGCTTGTGCCCAAGGTACCGGCAACCACCATCATCTTATTTTGAGTAAGAGTTCCAGTCTTGTCTGAGCAGATTGTGGTCGCATTACCCATGACTTCACAAGCCTTCAAATGTCGAACAAGATTGTTATCTTTAAGCATCCTTGTAGTCGCGAAAGCGAGCGCAAGGGTCACGGCAAGTGGTAAACCTTCGGGAACAGCCACGACGATGATGGTAACGGTAACAATGAAGATATTCAGGAAAGCTCGCCCCTTGTCGGCCGGTGAGTCGGTATTGTGAGGAAGCCGAACCAAGAATTCGATAAAAAGAACAATAAAAAGGAGGAGACCAGCAGCTCCACCTAGCTTTGCGATGTACTCGGCCAATGTGTTCAATTTCGATTGCAGAGGAGTAACCTCTGGATCTTCCCGCAGAGACATCAATGTTTTTCCGTAGCTCGAGTTGACGCCTGTTGAAGTAACAAGGAAGGTGCCAACACCTTCGGTGACTTGTGCTCCGGACAATATAAATGGATCCATTTTTCGTAGGCTTTGGTGATCCTCTATGGCAGCGTAAACCATATCCGCAGGATGCTTGCGAATGAGGTCTGATTCTCCCGTTGTCTGAGACTCGTCACACTTGATATTATGTCCTTCTATAAAAATTCCATCGACCGGAATCATGTCGCCAGGTTCCAGGTGCATAACATCTCCTACCAAAACATCAAAAACTGATATCTCCCTGGTTCGGCCAGATCGTATGACATTCACATCTCGATCTTGCTTCTTCTTGTTCAGTTTGACAAACTGCCTTTCTTTCTGGTAATCGTTTAGAGAGCCTACGACTACCACAATAACGATAGCCACTATAATGGCAACACCCTCAACCCATTCGATTTTTGGATGTTCAGCGTCGTGTGCAGTGCCAAAGGTTTGATAAAGGCCAATAGCCAACGAAATGGCCGCCGCGATAGACAAAAGGATCAGAACTTTGTCGTTGTAAGTAATCCACATCAATTGCAAAAGACTCTTGCCTTTCTTCACTGGTAATCGATTGTCGCCATAAATTCGTTTTCGGTCGTAAAATGCAGCATCGGGTGGTGGCGTTCTTCGTGTTACTGATGTCCTTGATTCTTTCGAATCTACTCGTGCTAACGGCGCTTTTGAATCATCGCTGGCCCCTGGTGAGAGCTTTTTAGCAGCAGCCTTTGCCTCTTCAAAAGAAACAGTTCCGTCTAAATCTACCTCATCCAAACTCAAGCCTGCCTTTCGGTTGGTCCGGAGTCCCTTTTCTATTCCAGCAAGCCCTCCAAGAGCGTAGAAGGCAGGTAAACTTTTGGGATTGATCAATTTGTTCAACTGTCCCTGCGAGAACGCAAAATTGTTGTCTTGGGGTTCAAAATCGGCTTCAGTTCCAGGATCGGGTATTAACGCATCGGGATCGTTCATAATATCGTCATTGCCCGGCATCTTCCCAATTCTATCCCTATCCCCATGGGAACTGACTGTGAAAGTATCGCCACTGTAGTTCGTACTTGAATGATTCCCCTCTTCTGACTCAATTGAATTTTGGCGCGACCTTAACCCCGGAACTGCTAAAAAGGCACCTGCTTTGTCCACTCCTCTCGATGTTGGTGACGATATATTATGTGGTGATGTGGGCCGGCTGTCCCTATCTCTACTATCAAAAGATGATGATGGTCGAAGTTCGGGTATCGATATTCGACTCGCTCCGCTATGATGGCTCGTGTGATGTGATCGATTGATGATAGAGTTTCCAGCTCCATCATTATTGGAAGGACTTGAAGGCTCCCCCTGTAAAGTTGACGGTGAGTTAAGTAAGGCTCTCAGAGCGACAGCGTCGCTATCCATTTCTTGCGGTAGACTCGTGTTATTACTGACAGCAGAGGTATCTATGGTGATCGTGGGTCTGCTCATATATGGTCAGCGAGGCTGCTAGTACAGAGGTACATTGGATATTTGTATAGTAGGGTTGAGGACGTACGCTCTCTGCCTCCGCCTGCCAGGACTTGGCGATGGCGAGACGCCCTCTGGACCTGCCATGACTGCTCTTCTCTTTGATTCTTGGTACCCAAAGGTTTCTATTGAGAATCGTCACCCACAGCCCGAGGCGCAGTGCCTTGGCGTGTAATTAGCAGCTGAATCTTAACACTCGTCGTCATCTGAGAGGGAGGCTGTGTCTCGGTATAGAAGGCGAAGAGGAGTCTAGGCTGTACAATATATAAGCTAAGGTTCTCTCTTAGATTTTCGAAGTCTTGGGAGGGAGAAAGCCAAGCTGCCGGACTGCGGCATATTTTGTTCACAGAGTCTTGGCTAATTGCTCCTGCGCAAACTCAAGTCTGTCTTGTAACGGCCCTGCGAGGTTGACCTCTGCTCTCCGCTCTCTGCCATAGAAATGCTATCAGCACGACGAGTGCAGATGCCAAACGCACCTTTCTAGCTCAGAGCTTCGCTGCTCATCCAACGAACGCCTGAGGGTCGGATGTGGCCGTCGCACTCTAACCGTGCTGCTGGAGGATGGATTCGAATCCTGGGGATGGTGTATACAATGGAGTGGTCTCGTTGAGAGGGCAGTCGAAAACAAAGTGGCCGCATACCAGAGCGACACAACAGACGATTCTCACAAGGCGCTGGAGATTGATTGGCGATGCATTGACTGGATTTGACTGGATGAAAGTGCAGAAACAACTTCTGGATCGAGTATTCGATGTTTCTCTGCTAGAGAGACCCTCGCGGCAGACTGGAAGAGGAAGTATGAACAAGGGGGTGTGCGGTACGAAAGTCTCGTTAGTGCCAAAAAGGAGGCAGTGCAAGCAAGCACGGATCATGGGCTTTTCCAGACCTTGAACATTCGACTGGAACGGCCGCGGCGATGGGGCGCCACGGAACAAAGGCTCAAACAAACATGTTTCTCACTGATCAGCAAGGCCATCGCAGGAGCTTAACGGAGTACTTTGAAGAATCATCGAGACATCAACAGCAGCTTCGAGATAGCTTCAACATCAGATAACAGTCATGTTCCACACGCAGGTCGTGGCGGTCGCTAAGGACTTTATTCCTGACCGCTGGGCCGTCGGGCCTATGCCTAAAAAAGACTGGCTTCCGTGGAGGTCACAGCTGGGACTTCAGTCACTCACCTGCTGCCCTGCGAGACGGTGCCAAGACTAGTGGGTGCTTTGCGCATCTCGCACAACCTCCGGAGCCTCGTCAACGCTCAACACAAATTTTTATACAGCAGCATGCCAGTCCTATACGGAGTACGGAGGATCAATTTCTCATCATCCACAGTCCACCTCTTCTCCGCGACTTTTGACGACCGCCAACAAAGCATGATGGCATCCACGTACGCAGTTGACCCTCCTGATTCGAAATGCGGTAAAGCTGCTTCGCAGACTTCCGAACTACACACTCCCGAGACGGCGGTTGACCTTGACCCGGAAGCTACCTACGTGTTCAACAAAACGCACTTCCAAGTCCACATCCATGAGCCATTACATATATTGGCGTGGCTGCTCGCCCTATCGCAGCAAGGCGTCCCCGTCATCCATTCACCAACATTCACAATGCACGATGCTTCCTCATCACCAACCGGCCCAGCTTCCACTCGCTGCCCGAACCAACCGCTCCAGTCACTGCTGCCAGGTCAGCACATACAATTTCCGATTTATTGGCCCATTGCACCTCACAAACCCGCAGATTATTCATCTCGATATCCTGTCAAGCACCACAAAACGTTCCCGCGACTCTATTGTACACTACAGTGCTCGGAATTCTGCAGTTCTACAAAGTGCAAGTGGCGGCTTCAGCCTTGCAAGGTCATTGGCCAAGGGGATACCGAGTTGGTGGCTTTCAAACAAACAAAAAAGCCAGTCTCACCTCTTGCTGTTACTTGAAACCTGTACTACCATCTAGTACTGCGCATGTTGCCGCCACTCCCGCATGACGAAATACCGCAGATGCAGCGTCTGCTGTGCTCTTCGGATATAACTGAGAAGACGAAAACCATAGGAGTTGATTATCTCGAGGCACAACTGCCATTCAGCGTTTGCCTCTCCCGAGAATGGTAGGAATGCTATGAAATTGTTTAACTTACGACCAGTTCTCTTAATTTTCCCAAAATCGAAGCCAAGTACCTACTCGGTCCAGTTTTTCGTGAGGACCATGGAACTTACAGTATTAAAGACTAGTTAGGATACTCACAGTAGGACGGCAATCCACTAATCTCGTTGTAATTGGTCTCTTTAGCATCCTTTCGAAGTATCTCATTGAATACAAGGTGGGTGATTTTGCTCCTATGACGTGTTCTTAACACTATCTATGTAGGTTGAACACGGAGTGCGGACCTCAGCGAAAATCTAGCCGAGTAGGTGTCCAGGGAATATGCGCGTGGTTGGAAACTTGGAATCAATTGTCTTGCCGCTTTTACTCTCCATGGAAGTGTACATATGCATATCACAAGGCCTAGAAAGAGCAAAGAATCAGAACTTCTGACTAGCATCACGCCGTTCTTGATGACTCCACAATTCGAAAGTTTTAATAAGTGGCACTTAAAGGTCGGTCGAAGCTACCACGAAGCATCAAGCAACTGACACCTTGATGTCACTCGCCTATCACAACCTCCGACTCGGCACTTCCTCCTGCCACCCACACCAGAACTATCAGCGTCGAGCAATTCCCCAATGTGGGCGACAAAAAACCCGAGAAGCCACTCTTGACGAGCAGCACGGGGCAGTGGGCTCCATCCGAGCCCGAGTTCACTGAACTAACCTGCACGGCAGTTAATTGCCACCCAGACCCGGTCATTTCCCATTCAGATTATCTTGTTCTCATTCAATAGTGGCAAGAAAACAGACAGCGCAGTTGTTTTGTCACACCTCCCTCTTCCGATGTCAATATCCGCTCGACCAGTAGCAATGCCCCCCTTGGCATTCTTGGCTCAACCACATAACCCCTTTGCCAAGTTGCCAGCGTTAGACGGAACATTTTATTCCAGAAGGAAGGAATTCATATGTCAATGACGCTGCTGACTAGTTGAAGCTTCTCGATTCATCTTGGCCAGTCAGCGATAAGAAGAAAAATTCGAGACATGTTTCATGCCCTTGGCCTCTCGCTAACCTCGATCGTCATTTATTCAAGATAAGCGAGCGAGGTTGAATTCGCGGCAGAATACAAAGGCGCTCCGTCTTGGCTCGCTTGTAAAAGGGGGTTCTCATAACAAGCGATGATTCGCTGTGGCAAAAAGGGGCTGAGTACGTTGCGCGTCAACAGCAAAGATTTTTGTCCGGTACCTGGATAACTCAAACGCCAGGAGTCGCTGGATCTCACCTTATCAATTTCCCAAGCCTCGTGACCAGGACTGGTTCAGGTAAGTGTTGGAGGCTGAGTCGGAAATCTCTTTTGCCGGTATCAGTCGTATCAAGTAAGGCAAATCCGGAGTCTCATCCACTCACTGGGCAAATTGCCATTCCAAGATTATTGTATAGGGAGCACCAATAAACGCCACTGGTATGATTACGAAAGCTCTCACGCCAAGGCGCTGGCACCGCATTCTTCATCTCTGCTGACATTCGTATTTTATTGGGACGACGTATTTGAATTGGGGAATTCAATAATGACCAAGTGGGCGGCGACGCAGCAATATAGAAAATGCCTTATACGATCTGGGATTTTCCCATTTTCAATATGCTGCTTAGAATGCAGGCGGCGCAGTGCGTTGACCAGAGAATACGGCCTTGCAGTCAGCCCTTGCGTCACATCAATTCGTCAGGAATGGTCTCGTTCCTTTTTGGTACTGGAAATCAATTGTTCATTTGTTCTGCAGCTGCGTAGCCTCCAAAATAACATTATCATCCCATGAATTAAGCTTCAGAGGGATTTAATACCTAGCTCTCCTTGTCACTCAGAGGTACCTCGGATGAAAGCTGCGCCTATTTCTTGTTATCCTCACTCCACCGCAATGTTTTCATGTTTATATGAGACTTCTTGGAGTTTCGTGGACACTGTATGAATACCACTCTCAGTCACGTTCTGTCCATCTTCGCCGGCATTTTCCTAGTGGCTTAGGCTGGTTCCCAAACGCTTGGGAACTAGCGCTTTGGGAGAGAGAAAAAAGAAATAGCTACCTGAAGATTTTAAAGACCCTCAGAACGAGCGAGTGAAAGCTCACAGTATTCCTGGTCATTGCTCTCCTCTCCTTTCTCCCAGGGCTGGGGCAGAGAGAACAATAGAGTGGAAGGAAGCCTCATTTGTTTTCAAGTCATTTCTCGACTAATCTAAATTATTCGTTCATTTGTCCTCGAATTCAACAATTCCTGCTATGTTTTCTATCGGAAAGTTCTTAGATCCCTATGCCTTAGTCCCGCACTCTTCATCACCGCACGTCCGAAAAATTATATTATGTTTATTGATTTACTACACTACCTTTTATTGACTCCAGACCTTTACAGCGCGTCAGCTAGAAAGCAGCTATGAGGAAATCCATTTCTACTTTATTTAGCTGCTCAACTTCCTTTCTCCGTCTATTATCTACAATTCCTTAGTCTGCTACCTATTGCTTCCTATATTTACAAATAATCATTCGCATCTTTTCACAGCATCCACACTAGCAGTAACAAATATTTCTCTATTCTCGCTCTCCATGCGTCTAATAATTCGTGGAAGCGTAAAAGTAAATTAGCAGTCTTTTCTTTCTCTATTATAAACTCGGAAAGGATTCGGATTCCTCCACTTTCCAATTGTATAAAACATATAAAAAGAGTCCACCAGCATGGAATTCAAGCGAAGAAAAATAATCAGACTTTCATCCCCGATTCACTTCTCTCGTCGATTTCCTAAGCCCGGTTTAGAAAATCCAAGAGGGAAGGAAAGCCGGGGATTTCAGCCTAAGGTTATAAACTCACTTCACTCACCTATAGCCTAAGCACCTCACCTCAAAATTCCACTTCATTTCGTAGTGTTATAGAAGATGCAGTGTATCCATTTTTGCTATATGCAATATATTTTCTACTAGAGCGTCCAGACTGCCGGATATACATCAAAAATAGCAGTGCATCCTTCTTTGCAAAGTCCAACAAATCCCCTACTGAATCGGCAAAATCGGATGAGAGAGAGTTTCCCTTTCTGTACAGACTAGTAAGAGAGCGCAAGCAGGTTTTTTACACTTCGCAAAAGTGCTCGTTCGGTCGGACGATGGAACTATCTCTACTTGCTCCAAAGTGGATAGAGGATTCTTTTGTTGCACTTCGCAGCAGTGAAGGGCACTGTATCCAGTGCATTCTTGCGAAGTGCAACAAAACAATTTTTCTTCCTGGTGTCTGGATTTTCAGATGAAATTTTTTGCAAATCGCAATTTGGTTGGTTGATGTGCTTGCTCCTAAGGGGGCGGCTGATGTCAGAGGGGGTTGATGTTTATGCAATGATACTTTTGTTGCATTTCGTAATCAGGGGGGGCACGGAGATCGAGCAGACTTGAAGCCTGGAAGTAAGTGACTCCAGATTCCCTCCTATAGATAAGAATCTTTTGTTATATGTCATAATATCAAATCAACTACGATAAAGATTCGTATAGGCTTGAAGCTAGGAGGATAGTGACTCCAGGCTCAGTGTTTGAAATTTGGATTTTTTTGTTGCACTTCGCAATCTCATGTCAAATCTTGAGAGGCAGTGCATCATCCCTTTTTGCGATGTGTAACAAAGCTTGAATCATCGATGAGATCAGCAAACTTAAACACAGCACGGTCTAGAGCCGTGACTGCGTGCGATCTGAGCTAGATCAGTAGGTACAGTGTGTCTATTTTGCGAAGCGCAACAAAACTTCTTATTCTACTACATGATAAAATGGAGTACGAAGACGAAGCTTTTTCATAGATAACTTGCAAGTTCTGCTTTGAACAAGTGAAGCGTTTTGTGGTTATTGCATTACATTTTTCATTTGCGCTTTGCAACAAAAAGATTTTCCCGTGAGATGAGAGGAGAGAGGGACGTTAGCAGGAGGGAAGCAGAGGCAGTGAGTCCTTTTTGCAATTTGCAACCAAACTTCTTCTACCACTGATATTATGCCGAATAGATTAGCTTGGTCAGTGGATATGCCGTCTTTACGATTTGCAACAAAACCTCAATCTCCTTTTCCTTTTCTACTATTGTAGTTCAGAGTGAGACGTGAGTCATGACCAACGACTTTTTGAAAATAAAGTCGCCACCGTGCCACGTAAGAAATGGTATGACTCCTCACTGCGAAATGCAACAAACTGAACCCTCAAGGGGTTTACCATTCCAGATACCAGTATCCGAGGAAGTGAGACGGGATTAGGTCTCGAAGTGTTTTGCTATGCGGTGTGACTCTTCACTGCGAAATGCAACAAATTGATGCTTTAAAGACCTTTTGAATTTTCAGATATTATTACGGGGTTTCGTTTTGTAGATTAAGCGTAGAGTTAGGTCTTGGAACTCGTGATAAATCAAGTCAGTTATTATTTTGTGACTGGTGACTAGCTGTATGTTGGAGCTGCTGTGGCAATGTTTTGCTCTGTAGGAAGTCGTACGTATGGCTCCTCACTGCGAAGTGCAACAAAGCATAATGAACAAACGCAAGGTTTAAAAGACCTTTGTCCTATCGGAGATTAAAATGTTTCGTGATAGAAGGAGATGCTAGTTCTTTGACTCAAGTCAGCTAGCTGTAAATGACAATTCAACCCCGACTTCCGAGTACTACTGTACTGCGATTATCTTGCGTAAGATTATGTGAGCGAGTGGTATATTATGACTCTCGTTGCGAAGTGCAACAATCCATTGTAAGATTCCTAAGGCTTTACTCTCATTTGTGAGAAACGGTGGCTGGTGGACTCGCGATGTTTAAAACTATTTGCCACACACGTAATTCGGTGACTCTTCACCGCGAAGTGCAACAAAGCAAATTTTTACGGGAAGAACATTCTCTCTCTCGGATACTCAAAGTAAAACTTTTGCTGGGGTTGTGGGGTTGTGGGGTTGTGGGGTAGAGTACAGTATGCTAAGTTTTCTATATAAATCAGTTTATACTAAAATAAATCTTCCCAGGAAGGAGATATAAATGAGAAGAGGATGTCTGACAAGATATGAACTTCCTATATTCCTCTTCCCCCTTTCCTTTCCTACTGTACGGTAGCATGGCCACATCTTGAAAATACATCATGAAGAGAAAGTAGCACGAAGTGAAGCGCCACACTTGCTGAGTAAACAGTGGGCTGTTTAATCGTATGACTCTTGTCGCGAAGTGCAACAAAACTTCCCACCCGTTAAAGAACTCTCTAAAATCAAGAGGCCCATTATTCTATCCAAAGGAAAGATAGATACAGAATTACTGTAGTGCATCACAAGACATGCATAAAACTTTATTTTCATTTATAGTAAACTTCGAAACCGGCTTCCCCCTAAACACTCTCTTTTAAAAAGTCGGCCCTGCTTTTCCTACCGGTCCCTGCGTGCCGCTTTGCCAATTTCAGCAAGGCGTAATATAGGGGTAATGTTCCGATATCATTGGTCGTACGGTCTAGCTCTCTCACTTACGAGACTAGGTGCAAAAGTCCTTGTTTTTAGGGTATTTTACTAGTAAGTATAAATTTTTAAAAGTTAGTAAATAAAAAGTATCTTCGCTTTTTATAAATCTCGATTACTAGACTCTATATTATAATTATTCCTGATTATTTTATAACTTTCAAGTGATAGCGATAACTTTAGTTTTCGGAAGCCTAATAGTAGGGTCGCGTAGCCTGAAAGTCGCTTAAAAATACCCTGAAAACACGGACTTTTATACCTAGGCTCGTTATTTCGTGCTTTAAGCCCCGAAACCGAGATTTTAACAGCGGATATAATACCTTCGGAATCATATATAATAGATTCTTATTATATTATACCGGAACCTCTATACTCCTTAAATAGCATATAGGCGCACGCTGAGATTATTATATAGAAAACATTAGAGTCATATAGCCTAAATATTAAAAATAAAATATTCTAGAATCTTCTAAATATAGTCAGCTAGTATAATTAAAAATCAGCTTATAGTAGCATTTTTATATCTTAAGTAAAATATATAAACAACAACTCCCCTATGTCACAGACCTGGTTTGACGCGTCCCCCTTACCTGACGCGTCTGCCTTNCCTGCGACGCGTCCCCCTGACCCCTTANNACGTGTCCTCGCTTAGCGGAACTCACCTCCTGTATATAAGGCCCCTTNAGGGCCACCTCTTCCTTCTTCTCTCCTTAGCTTAGTTTCTTCGANAATANAGNACCTTCTTNNAAATACGTCCCNACGTGACGTCAGGGCCCCTAGNGCCTTTGCNGAGCTGTAACACCAAGTCTAAATATAGATGCTTTTCTTAAAGCGAATTTAAAGTCTAAGTTTAGATACCTCTCTGAGAGCTAGAGAATAATCTTAAGGAACCTAACGTCTATCCCTGCGTGCCGAGACGCCCACCGTGACGAGAGCCTCGAAAGTGTTTTCAACACAAGAAAGCCGACAACAAGTGAAAAGCTTTGATATTCTCGGAATAGTCGTGTTAAAACATCATCTGTATACGACATCGATATCTTCCAGGAAAACTTTGATCTTACCGTGCAATACCACAATTCACCGTGAGCCTAGCACGAGCGCGCTACTTCGGACGGCCATGACTGCATCAAAAGTTCGTGCATTATGCCAGAAATCTATCAAGCTACTGGCCGGGATATCATGACCCTATCCCGAGCGCGGCGACGGAATTGAGCGGCGATGGTGCTTCTGTGGTGATTCAAAGTCCACCAGCTGGAATTGATAGATGAGGAGGGTCCTCACGTCAAGCCTAAAACAGCTTAGCTGTAGTTTATCGCTGCTGACGCTAGCTTTTAACCGCGACCCACGCCAGACCGACTGCGCTTAAAGCTCGCTTGGAGTATAGGGGGAGGTTAGCTCAATGCCTTAATAGATGGCGCATACGAGGATATAACGCGGGAGAAGGTATTCTCCAGCGACCCGGGAGAATGAGTCCCCGCAGCATAAAAGGGCATTAAATTGGCAAGCCCTGATCCGACCCACCAAACTCGCGGTGGACGTGTCTTAGGCTCGGTGAAGCTAATGGCATCTAGTACGTCCTTCACGCACACATCCCACAGCCATCCTAAATAGTCGCAATCCTCCTTGTTTCTGATGCGGCGATGGGATCCACCATGCTCCGGTTGGCGGTTATGCCAGTCATTTGTAGTTCATTTTTCCGCTGTCGAAGCCGATAGCGTTGTTAGCGCCAGCGTCTTGATGTAGTCCAGTGAGATGATGGCGTCGCTTCGCAGTGCGCTTACATCCACGATAACGACCATCCCGTCCGAAGCGCAAGCTCGCATCTCATGCATACTAAGGGCTGCCATAAAATGCTCGTAACCTGACAGCTGTTAAATGGTTCGTATGCATTGATCAAGCTTTGCTGCGGCCGATCGGCGCCGTTGTGCTAGATTGCTCTTGATCTGATCGGCTAAACATGGTGGCAGGATCATTCAACTCGCTGCGAAGAGCCTCAAGCTGGCTTGCTAGCTCAGGGTGGTCACCCTTGCACCCAGAACGCGTTGATGACGTTGTACACATTCTGTCACAACGCGTAGCTTCCATATGTTGATTTTGTGCAATCGATAAGCGCAGCCTTATTCTTCGGCTGTAGTGTTAGATATTCCATGATCAAAAGGAAGCAGTTTGATGAGATCTTTGAACCCCGGTACATTCGATGTCTTCCATTCCGCAACCTCTACACTCTATCCAGCCACCTAACAGCAACTCCATATCAATTGGAAAGTCAAGCCAGGGTATCAGGACGCCATCCTGTCTAAACCAAAATAATCTTCTCAAACTTGGCGTTTGGTTTGTCGAGAACTTCTCCATGCATGATACCATGAACGTAACACTCGCCGATGACTGTCCGGTTGCCATCCTCTTGACGGCGGAGGATGACTGGAAAGTTGAATCCACGAATCACCCACACTTCATCTTTCATGTTCATTGATGGAGGACCGATTCCCAACAGGTTTCCTTTCGTACGGAACATGCGTCGTCCTTGGGCGACCTGCGCCATTCGCGTCTTGAACTTATTCAACTGCTGCGTGTCTGCTCCCACAAGTTTCAGGAAAGTCCCTTTCTCGACCCGCTGACGCTCAATTGTCGTTTGAGAACGTTCGTTATCGGGAATATAGCGAATATACCAGATGTCTTGGTTTAGCTCCAGCCCCATGTCTTTTGTTTTTGCCTCACTGTTGAGACGATCCCGCATTCTCTCCAGTTCTGTGAGGGTATAAAACCCCTGTTGATGCGATTCGTCAAATATGCTCCATATGTAATACATGCTGGAGGCTTGCTTTATTCCTGCTGCTTCTGGGTCTTCGGGATTAATGCGCTCCTGGGCTGCGCTGGATAGTTGGCTAGGTAGTTGCATTTGTATTGTTAACCTGCCAAGGTCGTGAGTGATCCAGTCAGCGAACGCAAATCCAGTTGAGATAGGAGCAGGGTGTTCGCCTTCGAAAGAGTCTAAAATCAGCGTTCTCCACCATGCCTCTACTCTGCTGTATGTGCAGCCTTGAGACTGGCCAAGTCCTCCGTGTCCGTCTGGATGAACGCGTATAATTGCAGGCTTCTTGCCTTTTGTGATTTCTTGATCGGCATATGCTACAAATTTGTCTTTGGAGCATTTATGATAAACTGGAGGTAACCCAGCGACAACTCCGCCGGTACGGACAAACTCGTGGCCTTCGCAAGGCGCAGGGAACTCGACATAGTCGGCGAGAATACCTTCCACTTCCAGAGTACTTTTAGTGATATTGGCAACAATTTGGGCCTCCTCGTGAAGGCCAGATGCAAAGCAGCCCTCGGGGCAAAGTTGGGAAAGGCTTGTCGTCCCGGTACTGACGCTAAAGTCTGGAACCCAGGTTGGTAAGCTTGAGATTTTGGTTAAACTCGGATCTTGAATGTGAGAAAAAAGGGAGAGGTCAGCGGAACTAGTCAGGATCCATTTCGCTGCGTTGGTGTAGACATCCGTTGTTTCCATCTGGTAATCCACGTCGGGTGGGACAACTTCCTGCCCTAGACTGCCGCGAATAGCTATTGGAATGAGAGCGAATATTTTGTCCCTAGGATCTGAAGCTTCACATCCTCTGGAATGTAATAGGAGGGCGCTTATATTGAAGCTTCGACGTTCTTGCATTCGCCACTTGCACTCCACTGCGCAGAGGGCATTCTTCTTATCTGTTGACGTTAGCTTGGGCTGTTTTCCTTGTCGATTGGGTCTAGGCGACGGGACATACCAATCTTCCCAGCCAACAACTCGAGGCTCGGCCGGCCCAAACATGATCGGAATCTCGTGATACCGGAAACGAAATCATAACTATCCTGGGGGTTCACTTCCAATCGGCCCTTCCAGTCTGCATTCGGAGCATAGCCAGACTCATAGATGCCAACTATAGGGATGACCCTGTCCTTCCTCTGGACGAGACCGCCGCTTAGGATCTCTTCGCCCAAAATCGAGAGATCATGACGAAGATTGAGCTTTACAAGATAACTCATGGTATGCTCAAATATAAACCAAGGTAATATCTTGTCTCCACAAACAAGGACCAGGTTTGCAGCAAATACAGCTTCTTGAACGACCCAAATGCGGCGGAACCACAGTCGTTGCAACAGCGCGAACACTGAAAGCCACTCTCTCCATCCGATTCCATCTTTGTGAAATGAAACAAGTGGCTCCCTTTGTTGAAATGGATCGTTGAACTCAGGATCTAGGCTTCTCGTGCATAATATACCAAACACTTCAATGGCAACGCGGGACAGTACTTGTTCGGGTCCAAGCCAGCCAATGACTGTGTGTGCCGAGCTGAAGATTATGTCCATCATTCGCACCTGGCGTTGGCGCTCCTCCAGACTCGTCTGGTCGATTGAGATTGCATTGATCCAGATTGGCCGACCAGTTGAGCCCTTCTCGTCCTTCCTGCTACTGAAATAATTCCAGGCTGGATCCTCTAAATTTCGGTGCTGAAGGAATTTTAGAAAGGCAAGTAGGTTGCTGCTAACAAGAAGCTCGCATCCATTACATTCGATTGGAAATTTTCTTTCCGCATTCCAGTCAACCTTCTCATATGTAATGAACGGGTGTCTTGAACGATACTCCATGGCCTCAAAGTCAAACATCACAATGGTCTTTTCAGAAGGGTTCCCCGGATATCTCTGCCGGAACATTGCTTCCTTCGCCTTGACCGATTCCACTAAATCAGGTTCGTCGTCCGGCCTTTCATGTATCGTATTTGGATTTCCCCAGGTATAGCTACCGGCGTCGAATGAATAAAGCTTATCCTTGAGATCCACGGTACTTAGGAGACAGCGGACTGAGTCCCCTTCGGACGGGAGCAGCTGGATGACACGAACAGACGTGTTCGTGGGAAGAGGGTCGTACTGCAGGGGTGGCAGCCTCGCAAGCTCGCCGACCGTTGCCATGGTGGCATGAACTAGTCTCCCAAATACGGTTTAAAACCAGAACCGAATATTCCACGGATTAGACTGAGAAGGCGGATGGTGAGCAACTTAAAGCAATCTGCGTGCACGAATGTAGCGTTCAGTCATCCCAGCGGACCTCAGAGAGGGTACATCGGCGCAGTCAATCACCACCGCCACGAAACACTGAAACATCCAGATCCGGGGCTGAGCAGAAGATTTTTGACCGATTCTGTCTTTATCTTCGACCTGGTTCATTTGTCCCACCATAAATGCAAATAGCGACAGCATCGAAAAATCAGATTCCATGCCTGAAACACGTGCTGGGTGCCATAGGAGCCTCAGGCTGCCAGGCACACACTTCAACACCTTAGACCAGGCCTTGATCAATTCCAAGTCACAACTCGGGACAAGCAAGCGAATAATAATTGTTATTTTGTGTTGAGACTCTCGTGATGTACCGGTATACTACGGGATTTTCGCCTCGTAGGGATGTCGGTTATGTTTCATCTCTTGCTTCTTTCAAGTTGTTGAGCTTCATTTCTTCCACCTATCAGCGGTCAGTGCCGCGGGATCGCGAAATGGCAAAATCGAGCGAAATACTTGTGAGTATTGAATTATCATAAAATTAAAAGATGAATTAATTGGCTGATGTAAAGATGATGGTGAAGATTAAGTATATTGTGGGTATTTTGATGATAGAAAATATTCGGGAGGGGAATGGGGTTTTTTTGGAAGTGTTGTGAAATGAATCGATGACGTAGACCCAGAGAGGTACAAAATAAATATCCTTTCCTTATTTTTTTCATAGAATTTTATACATTTGCTTGGAGATTAATTATGTGCATCAGGTTGCAGTGAAATTATTTATATTTTTTCTTCAACGTTGAAGGTCAAGTCATGAACTTAGGAAAGAAAGATGGCCTGCTTAAAGCAGCTCAGGTCTCGCCTTCGCAAAAAGATTTGCAGTCAAAAGTCGTAAAAATAATTCGAACTTGCTTATCAAAACCACGTTAAACAACAATATTCATTCGCCACAAACCTCTTTCTCTCTCTCGTACAAGTACCTCCCTCTTATCTTTTGCCAATATTTTGCCAATCTTTTGCCAAACCTCACTTTACACTCCCGCTTTCCCGTAACCTTCCTCACAAAGCGCAACAGGAAGCGGTACTATAGTCGGTCCATCCGGACTTCATACATGTACCACCACTCTGCTACCACTCTACCTCACCTACTTTCACACAACACCTTGGCAATACTTGGCCTAAACAATCCTCACCGACGTTTTAAACTTTGCCCCCCATCTGCCCTACATACTCAAGTGCCGATCCCCTCCGGCAATTTCCCCCGAAGCAGCCGCCCATCTTGGCCTCTTGTCTTTCTTGGCAGCTTATTCTTGGCACAACCAGTGACGGTGACCCTCAGCGCGAACGTGTGCAGTGTGAACTTTTTACGCGAATCTTTTGCAACTTGCGCCGGCGTGTGCGAGCTTTGGTATGCAGTTATGTGATTGATGCACGCATGCATGCATGTAGGGTGAAGTGGCCAAGGTTGCGTGCATGTACGCACGCATATTTGAAGCACGTACGGAGATGGGGAGAAGGCGAGGGAGAGAGGGGAACACCAAGATTCCAAGAGATTTGTGCGCGTGGGATTGTTGCGGCTTGCTGGACAGTGTGCACGTTGCGTGTGGGAGGGTGCAGCTGAGCTTAGGCCAGAAAAATTGAGAGGAGGAAGGAAGGAGGGAAGGGGAGGCAGGTGAGGAGGTGAAGAGGGGATAAATATGAGGGGGTGCCTTCCCCTCCCCCTTCCTTCTCTTCAAACACTTCACTTCACTTCGATACCTACGAGCAACAAGTACATTCTCAACGCACGAGCTTAATATCCAAACGATTCTCTCTCTCTCCTCGAAACCAACAAATCAAATACAAATAATTCATAATAATGTCATCTGAGCAGCAAGCCACTCGCTCCAGTACGCATCACCCCCTCCTCCATCCCCCATTCTCTCATTCTAATGCAAACACAGGCCGCTCCTCAACCCTCTCTTCCAACTCATCCAACGGCAACAACTGGCTCGAACTCACGCACGCTCCACGGGACACCTCATCGGCAAACATCGCCGCCACTTCTAATGTTTTCTTGACGCTTACTGCGTCGCCTGCACGACAGGGGGGGACAGCAACAGGGTTACGTGATGAGGAACACGAGCGATGAAGAGAGGAGATTGTTTTTGTTGAGGGCCAGAAATGGAAACTGAAGAAAGAGGGTAGACTCAGATGTGAAGGATGAACGGAAGGGGGAAAAGATAGTACTTAGCGATGGAGGTCCTGCTGGTCGGGAATAGCTGAGGGTTTGAGGATTCGAGCTCGGTGTTGAGGATGAGAATGGAGTTTTACGTTTTTGCTTGGTGTGTGTGTGTTAAATGGAAAGGGCGATACAGATCAGCAGCAACCTCTGGTGATGAGCGCTGCATGAATAATGAATCTCACGGCCTAGCTTCAGCCTTGAAAAAATGAAGAAAAAAATTGTATTAAGAAATGACTTGTTTCTCATGAAGTGTTTTGGAATTTACCGTCATGCCTGCACGTCGTCAGTGTCGCGAAATATTGCATCAGGACACTTGAAAATAACAAAACAACCACAAATTTTATAAGGCTCGAAAATAGCCAAAACAATCGAAGAAACATATCAAAACACCTCCCACCACCACCCCTCCAACCCCTCAAACTATACCATCATCCTATCTACCAATCTCTAACCGGCGCGGACTGCCGCAACCTCAAATAAATAAGTGTCACTCCTCGGCCCCTTCCGAGATAAACCCCACCATTTCCCTTATACAAAGCGGGGAGATCTAGGGTTTCATTCGCTTCAAATTTAAAAAAAAGCATTTCTTAGTGCTTATGTATGCTTATGATGCGGGGTTAGACATGCAGGACGACGACACCTCAGCTGATGGACCAATCAGCTGGGGAGGTGAGTATGCGTGTATCAGATGAAGGAGACGGGGGTGTCATTTGTATTTGTGTGAAAATTTTTGGGTGAGACGGAGTTTGAAAAGAAGGAGATGGTCTGAGAGGAGGGTGGTAGGCGACTGAGCTGAGTGAGTAGAGTAGTTGAAGTGAATCAAGTGTGACTTGAAAACCTTGAGATTACATTTTGAGAGAGGGTGACTCGAGATCAATAGACAGGCGGCTTTTGAAGGCGTAAACGGTGTTTGGAGGGGAAAACCGCCGAGCGAGCAGATTTCCCGAAGCGGCATCCGAGATACCTGCAGTCTCGGCTCACTTGCCGGGTCGGCAGACTTTCCCGAAAATTGTGTTGATAAGTAAGGTTATCCCAGGGGTGCTGACCCAGATGTCCATTGCCGGGATTTCCGAAATTTCCCCACGCTTCTTTGTCGGTTTCTTGTACGACCTGCGTGACCTCATAACGAACTCTCCTCTCAGCTCTTAGAGTCTGGGACCTTCATTGTTCAAATGTCTCTTATGGATAAACCTCCTAAGAAAGCCATGTTATCCTTTCGCCACCTAAGGACCGACTCGGCCACTTTTTTACAAGCCAAGCGTGTGACTCTCCCGGCAGCCCTTCCACGGAAAATCCGAAGGCGTCTTTACAACATCGCTACTCGAGTGTAGAGGATAGGTTTGACGAAGGACGCGCAAGAATGGCGTTTATCTCACGATGTTTAGTTCCAACACCAAAGCGTTTCAGTCTCAGAATCTCCGAAGTGCCGACGGAACCATCACACCCCACCTTCCAGAGATAGATGACCCCGCGTACTCGTAAAGTACGTGAAAGTGCTCGTACCTCTTGTTTGTACAGAACAAAACATCCGCGCCGCAGAGTGGCAGTTGCGGTAAAGTCTTCCTTGTATATACTGCGACTTCGGCCCCTTATTCTTCATGGTCTTTTCGTTGGAAAGAATCCCCTGAATTATTTTTTTTCGGTTGCGAGTTTCCCATCTTTAAAGCGGTCAAGGATACAGCACAATGGCTATGAGTGTTAAGGGCAAGACTGCTATCATAACCGGAGCTGGGTCCGGGATCAATCTTTCCTTTGCACAGCTATTGCTAAGCAAAGGCTGCAATGTAGTTATTGCGGACTTGGCGCTGAGGCCGGAAGCAGAAGCACTGGTTTCTCAGTACCCTCTGACTGGCATAGGGCCAAAAGTTGTTTTTCAGAAGACAGATGTGGCCGACTGGGCACAATTGGACAAGATGTTTGAGGTTGCAATTGAGCACTTTGGCGGGGTAGACATTGTATGCCCTGGTGCGGGAGTATATGAGCCTGTAAGTCCTAGCTCCCTTCCAGAGTCAGATCTGGGACTGATATAGATCTGCAGCTTTGGTCCAATTTCTGGATTCCGCCCGGAACACCAGGTTCAAAAGATGCGAATTCGTCCTCTCGATACGCCCTCTTCGATATCAACCTCACACATCCAATTCGAGTTACACAAATGGCAATTGCACACTTCATGTGGAGAAAGAAGCCAGGGGTTATACTGCACATCACCTCGGTTGCAGGCCAGGTGCCTTACTTCCCAACGCCGATGTATGTAGCTTCGAAGCATGCGTTAAATGGATTTGTGCGGTCGATGGCCCGCTTGGAGGATCCGCCAGCACATATACCGAAGATACGTGTGAATGCTGTAGCGCCGGCACGCATTCTGACGCCTTTGTGGACTGACAACCCTGAGAAAATGAAGATGGTTGGGAGGAAGGAAGATGCGGGGTGGGTTATGCCTGAAGAGGTGGCACAAGTGATGTTGGATTTGGTGGAGAAGGAAGAGTATGTTGGAGGAACGATTGTGGAAATAGGAGCGAATGTGAGGACGGTAGAAGCTTTCAATGATCCGGGACCCAATGCTTCGGGGAATGGTGTGAAAGGCGATCCTGGGGTTGAGGATGACATGTGGAGTGCTATGGAGAAGATGATGAATGGGCAGTGAGAATATTTGTAGATGTTGATATATATACGTAGAGCGTTGAGGAAATGGATACATACTCGATTACTGCAATTCGTATTCTCGTTGTAAGAAGTACTCCGTCTAGCACACAATTTCTGTTAATTGGTTAGACTGCTCAGTGTTGAGTTCATACCTGATAAAAGCCCGAAAGATCGTCAACGCCAAAGCAGCTTCCCCTTTCCCTAAACCGAGACATGTACCTCGGATGTCCGCTGGTTGGTGCCACGTGCAAGCGCTTTCCCCCCAGCAACACTAGTAAAACCTCTCATCTACGAGCTGGCAACTGCCAATAAATAACCTCAAAGCCATGTAGTAATGTAAACAAGCAAACAAATAAACATGCCTCTTCCAACCACGCGTCTCAAGCAAACCTCACCTGTTTGCTTCTTCGAAGCTTCCAACCGAGTCCTCTGCTGCAGTGGCACCAGCCGCTCCGCACCCTGTTTCACCACCCCTGCAAGCACCCTTCCCACCCCTTTTTACCGATCAAATCACATATCCCTAACGTGCTCCCGGCCGGCACGCTAATCTCTTTGTGGCTTGAGCATCTGCACGATAAGGGTCCCGCCTTGGAAGTTGAGGTTCCCGCCCCTTGCTAAGAAAGATAGGCTTACGCCGCTTGCGAGGACAGGGGCGCGAAGAGTTGGAAATCGAGTCTGGAAGGAGCGATGACTGGCTCGGGACGGACGAGATGCTCTTTCTGCGTGCAGATGAAAAATTGAAATCGCATCTCTTTGGGTCTGTAAAACGCAGGGGCTGCAGAGTCCCGTCCGTTGATTCGTTCTTCTGCTGTTGCTGATAGGTTCCTTTCCTTCCTTGATATCGAGAACTTGTTTCTGCTCCTCCCCCGGCTCGTGCAGCAAATCCTCTATTTCCTGACCTCATCTTGTTTTACTTCGAACCACGTTGGAGCTTTATTTTTTGAGAGGCCGCGATCAAGGAAAGCGAGACTCGCATTTGTCCATCGGGACCTTACATTCGTTGTTGCTCCCAAAGCAGTCGCTACAGAGAAAGTTACGTCGTCAACACCACCACGCTCGCTCAATTTCTCGGCAACAGTCAACCTTCGACCACCAAGACGCGTCAGACCACCCTCAATTCTTCTCTTATCACTATCTTCACGCAACCAGATAGTCGCTCGCAGATCTCGAGATGTTCGGGAAGATACTGGGACAGGCAGCTCTGCTCGCCAGCTTTGCTATCAGTGCAGCAGATGCCTCCACCCCTACAATTTCAGCAGTAGGAAACAAATTCTTCAGCAGCAATGGCACTCAATTCTTCATCAAGGGTAAGTAAAACCTACCAATTCTACAACCAGGACACTGCTAACATACAGAGCAGGAGTTGCCTATCAATTGACCGACCAAGATCCTCTTATCGATGCCGAGCAATGCCAACGAGATGCGACTCTGATGAAGACTTTGGGTGCAAACACGATTCGAGTGTACCACGTTAGTCCATCTGAAGACCACGACGGTTGTATGACTGCCTTTGCAGACGCTGGAATTTACGCCTTGATCGATCTAGACACCTTTAATACTGCAATTAATCCCGTATGCACATTCCTCGCGATTTGTTGGACCAATTACTGATCAATTCTCAGACTGTAGCATCATGGAACCAGACCCAGTTCAATGCCTATTCTAAAGTCATGGATTCTTTCGCAAGCTACGACAACACACTGGGTTTCTTTGTCGGAAATGAGGTCATTGCGTTGAACAACCAATCTCTGGCAGCTCCATACGTCAAGGCCGCTGCTCGTGACCTGAAGGCATACAGAAATAGCAAAGGATACAGAAATATTCCCGTTGGTTACTCTGCCGCTGATATTGCTGAACTTCGACCCATGCTCCAAAATTATTTGGCTTGCGGCACCAACTCGTCCGAGAGTATCGATATGTTTGGACTTAATGCTTATGAATGGTGTGGTGATAACACCCTGCAGACTTCAGGCTACTCTACGCTCAACACCTATGCAACCGGCTATGATATCCCCATCTTCTTCTCTGAAACCGGATGCAACGCCGTTCAGCCCCGAACATTTGATGATCAGAATGCTATTTTCGGGTCCGATATGAACACTCTTTGGTCAGGTGCCATTATCTACGAATGGATTGAAGAAGCCAACGATTATGGACTGATTTCTTACGGACCCAACGTATCTGCCACTGTCGTTGCCTCTGATATTATCGGTGGCTACTCACGAGCTGGAACTCCAACACCAGTAGCTCCTGATTTCACCAACCTCCAAAACCAGTGGAAGACGCTCAACCCCACAGGCGTGGCATCTTCTGCGTACTCACCTACATTAACTCCCCCAGCTTGCCCCTCTTCTACTGCTGGTGGCTGGTTGGTCGATGGTGATGTGAAGCTACCAAGTATTGGCCAGACCCAAGTAGTAAGCGCCACTGGTGCCGATGCTGCCAGCACTACCGCCACCGGGACTGGTACCGCTGCCTCGCCCAGTAGCACAAAGGGTAGTGCCAATGGAGGCAAGGAAATTGCGGGGATGAGTGTGGGCTTAGTTGCCGTCATGCTCGGGTTTATGTACTGGCTGTAATGAAGCATGAAAGGGACAAATCTGTATATATTGCAATGGGGTAGACTAGTCTTTGCCTATGAAAGGAAAGAAATGCCACGGTGGAAGATTTGTACGTTACAGGGAAGGACGGCATGATCATTGAGCGCATGATAGACGAAGCGCGGCGTTATCGGTTTAGTCATGGCATTATATTGCGTTGCTTTGCATTGGAGGGCAGTTGATTTCTCTTTCTTGAGGAGTCGAGCTGAAGAAAGAAGAAAGCACTGGAACTGGACGACAAGAACTTTTGACATTATTGTCATTGTTGTAGATGTGGAGGTGAAGGGCCTAATGATACTTGATAGATAAGAGTAGGTCAGATGGTTCTAGGTCCTCTTGTGTATACGAAGACGAAGAGAAGAAGAAAAAATAATATAATTTCCCTTTTGAAAATGGGCCGCTGGGTAGGTGTAGAAGTGAGTGTGTGGGCATAGGTGAGTAAAATTGCAGGATTGTGTAGAAACGTACTATAGAGGACGCTCTTGTCTTATCCTGGAAAAGGGCTTGAAATGACCTCGAAACACACTCGATGTACCCTCGAAAGTCGCTTAGGAGGGGAGAACAGGGTTTGTTTAGGTGGAGGTAAAGTGTGTTAATTCACTTATCTTTTAAAGTATTGAGGTTTTGTGGTATTAAAAGGGGAGTGAAGTGAGTGAGGTATTCTTAGTTCTTTTCTCCTTCTCCCTCTTAAATCTTGGGTAAATAGTCAAGACTCAAGGGGACAAATGTGTAGAGCGTTGCGAAAGAAATTCAAGAGTAGTCGTTTTCTAGCCAGTGAGCTCCGAGATGTTTCTGGAATTCATCCTTTTTTGTGGAGGGGGAGGGGGGAGAAAGGAGGAAGTGGTGGATAGAAATTTGATGGTTGTGATAAGTGGGATATATTATGTCCCTCTTGCCATCCCTTCTGACCGCAGATGCCTGCTCATTTGAAATTCTCGAGATTTGCAAAAGTTCTAATGAAGGAGAAAGACGCGAATTGAGAGAGGTTTGGGAGGGGATTTTTTGACAAGAGGTGAGGAGAAGAGTGCGCTCATTGTGGGTAAGAAACATTCCGCTTTTGCGTTCAGTTCACTGTTGCATTTCAGACTTACCTATTTGCTTCTGGATAGGAAAGCGCAGCTTGGATTGAGAAACGGGTTTAGACTTGATACTGCTCAAGCATGCATGCGGAATTCGAAGGCACTGCATCCAGCCAGCTACACAGGATAATCTACCATCTTCTGCCTTCGCTTCCTTGTCCCGAGTCCAGTTCAACACCAGAGACCAGAAGCTTACGAGCATCGAAGAAACCCGTGTTTCGAATCTCTAGGAAAGGAAGAGCCTTTGAGTTCAAGCTTATCCTTGCCGGGGCTTGGCTTTGATTCGAAAACGGAGATTTAAAGAGAGTAGAAAGTAAGCTTCACGTTTGCGAAACTAAAAGAAACGGAGATCAACTTTACGGTACGCTTCTCGCGTTGGCATTGCGCTGCGTTGCGTTGCGGAGAACGTGTTGTAAACGAGCAAACTTCGCCTTTGACAGCAGCAGATGCCGAGAAGGTGACAAGCGACTTTTTAACATACTTCTGTTACCTCTGGAGTCGCCTTGCAGGTAAGACACCTCAGTGACTCGATCATCCGAACAAAGCTCAGGAGAAAGAAAGTCAAGCTGGATTCACCTGCTTCAAAACTGAGATTCATCTCAAGTACAAGAATTCACTTTCACCACCAAAGCTGAGATTTATCTGACAGCTTTCGAATTCACCTTACCTCCTAGGTCCTAACCTCGATTCATCTCACAGGATCCTACTCCCCTTCGAATTCACCTTCCCTTGAACCTTGATTCATCCTACATCATTCGATAAGAATGAGAC
This sequence comes from Cudoniella acicularis, assembly GCA_013054445.1. NCBI lineage: Eukaryota > Fungi > Ascomycota > Leotiomycetes > Helotiales > Helotiaceae > Cudoniella > Cudoniella acicularis. The sequence goes on along the minus strand of JAAMPI010000162.1, from coordinate 2,531 downwards.
AAAGCCAGCCTTGCCTTCTCCTCCCAGCAGCTATTCGAAAGCCTCAGCTTTTAAGTCTGCACTGCGCCATCCTCAAATTCACTACCTACAGAGCCAACGCAACCCTTTGAAAAATTTCCTGCGACATTGAATCTACCCAACCTTTTTTTTCTTACAAACATCTACCTTCTTTCCCACCTTCATCAACAAAACCCTCAACGCCAATCATGATTTCTAGTCGTGATCAAAGCTCTGGCTTGTACGAATTCAACGACGACTACGGAGCCAAAATCATGGCTACGCCTTCATTTCCGGCTTTTGCTACCACTGCTGGTAACGAGGTCGAGATGGATACACCTAGTTACAACACTCCTTCCTTTGGCAGGGACAATCAGCACCGTGCGAATATTGCCTTCGTGACTGGTTCGACTGAAAGCAACTTTGCAGATGTATCCGCTAACACTGAGGATGGTCTTATTTCCCTGGCTACTCCTGGCAACGCAACTGGCACGCTGATTTTCGGCGGTGGAGCTATGATGTGTGGCGAAGGCTTTTCAGCTAGACACGACTGGGCAAATACAACTGGAAGTCCAAACCTCATCGATCTCAATACTCCAACCTCCAACTTTGGCTCTTCTGGAAACAGTTTCGACAATGCCACTCCTCAGTCCGCTAATGGCTTCCTATCGAAGGGCACATTTGATGGCGACAACCTTATCTCCATGGATACTCCAAGCGTTGAAAACGTTCAAAACACACAACCATTGCCTTCGACAGAAGACGGCTATTGGATTGCAGGTAACGAGAAGAGCACTCCACAAACCCAGTTCACCTTACCTGATACTCTTGGACATCATCACAATTCATCAAATCCATCACTCAGCTCTCCATTCCAATCTTTCGACGGTCAAAACGACGAAGATGAAGAAATGGACGCTACATACGACAACCCCCTTCCTCGCAATCACCAGCAATCCACACTCCGCCTCGCAACACCACCACTCGCAAATCCATTTACTGAACCACCAGTATTCTTCCCAACACCCTTCCTCACACCTGCACCTTACCCTCCCCGCCTTGCACCTCAGCCTCCCATCTTAGCAAAACTCGATGAAGTCTACGACTCCAAACCACACCCAATTCTCAACGACGTCAAGAACGGCATCATAGACGACGAAAACCGCACCACAGAGGCGTGGGAAACCCTGAGACAACATGTCCAAGACCGAACGCCCTATGTGCATTTAGCAAGCCAGCGTCTGCAAGCAGTCTTGGGACTGCGCAATGATCTGAGTTTCGAGTTGCCTGACAATGATGAAGTGTTGCGTCGCCACGAAGCACTGAGCCCAAACTTACACCGACTCTACGATGCACCAATGATGAGCCGGGAAATGAGCAGCTCCGGAAGTCTCGTACCTGGCGTTAGCAAGCGCTCTCGGGAAACAGCTACCGCTAAAGGCTTGCGCATCAACTCCATCTCAGCACAGCACAACAAACGCGACAGCGGTATCAGTTTTGGGAAGTTAAATGGTCTTAAGAGTCCTATCGGTTTTGCGGGCTATGTTGACAAGGAGAATGGTAGGGGATTAAGGGAGTTTTTACTGCAGAAGGGGAAAGAATGCGGGATGCGGAAGAGAGAGTGTTCTGGGATTTCGTTTCATGATTTTACGCCTGATATGAAGACGAATTCTTATTCGAACATTTTGTTAGGGCATTTTGCGGCGGAGAAGGGAATGAGGGTTGATGTTTATGAGGTTGATTTGTAAGTCCTCCTTTTACCCCTCCTTTCCCCCTTCTTCTCACTACATCAACAACCGTAACTAACTAATATTTTCTGAAAACCAGACCAGCCACACAGAAAGACCCATCAACCAACCAAGAATTCCCCACCACAGAACCCTGGATCTGGTTCCTCCTCTCACGACCCTTCCTCACCCTCCCAACCAGCTCATCCACCCTCCCACCACCCAGCTTCCCAACCCCAATTCCCACATCTTGGGTCGTCTTCGCCCTCCCGCTCGCAAACTGCATTTCATTCCCCACTGTAGTCGAGACCTTCGACTCTCTAACTAGCTATGGTGATTCCTCTGCTCACGCTACACCGCTATCTACTGCTTCCTCCACGGCTTCGTTCAAGACTGCATGGTCGAGCCCTTTCGGCAGGAACAGAGGAAGTAATAGAGGAGGGGGAAATGACAACTTAATCCACAAGAGGACAGACTACGACCTCTCCATCTGCGGCGTCCCAATCTTCGAATTCTCCCCCAAACCCCAAGAACTCACCACCCCCTTCCGCTCTTTCTGCACCAACCCTTCTCCTCCCAGCTCCTTCCTTCCTCTCCTCTCATCTCCAGAAGAAAAAGAGCAATTCATTACCGCAGGCGAGAAAGGCGAATTCCTAAGCGTGCAAGGAGTGGAAGTAAATGATGGGGAGACGGAGGAGAAATGGTGGGGTGCGTTTTTTGGGAAGGTGGGTGCAGAGGTGGAGGTTTGGAGGAGGGTTAGGGGCGCGATGGGGAGGGGGAAATTGAGGGTCGTGGTTAGGTGGGTGG
>JAAMPI010001619.1:0-12156 GCA_013054445.1 Cudoniella acicularis | reverse complement strand
AAATTTCCTCCTCCATACGAATTTCTGCACCTGGACCTAACGATCCAGCCACGGGAAAGTGCCGACATGACATACAGATTTTCATGCCACCTATGTTACCCTCCTCTACCTGAATACTGCTGTTTAGTTCGTGGAAGAAGTCCACAAGGGATTGAGCAGCCTTGGCACCCGACTCAGTGACTGCCTCATCAAGTGCGTCGACAAAAAGGGTAATCTCCCTCTTCTTCGCGACTTCCCTAACTACCTCAGTAAAAAGTGCCTTTAAACCAACAAGCTGCCAATCCCAACCCATTCTATGTTCACCAGATTCCTTTACTCTCTCATTATAAGCTTTATGTATCATTTCTCTCGCAACTAAAGACTGTTTATATATCTGACGGAGTAGCGACCGGAACATTCCTATCGGGGACTTTTGCATTGTATCACCACGACCGCTGAAGAAGAAATCCAGGCGGAGGTTCCGCGTGTGTTTTGCAAGGAGTCTGCGATGAATGAATGCCATCAGTGTCGACTTTCCGGTACCAGGATGACCTTTGATCCACAAGATACCACGCGGAGCACGAAGCCATGTTTTGAAATTTGGATGGTCGAGGACCCACAGGCAGGTATCAGGATGTGCTGTGTCTGCTTCTTGCTTGCGATCTGCCATGGAGGGAAAGGACAGAGATTGGAGACATGCTTCTTGAGGTCAGTGTTCTTATGCTCTAATAATGGTTGTATTGGGACAACTTACCACTATCTTCAGCTGCAATGGCCTTCAGACAAGCTACCGAGAATGTTAGTTGATAGCTCCTGCCATTTCAAAGTCAGTGCAGACATGTGACTAACGATTCGTAGCGTCCTGGACAGCCTCACGCAATTTCGCCAGAACTTTCTCGTAGTTCGGGTCTGTCTTCGATTCATATCGCACGATGGTTTGATGGTTCGCATCCATATGAATACAAACCTCGAAGGGTGAGTCCAGGCTAGCGCTTCTGTCGTCAACAACCTGGCATTGATCAGCTTCCCGCAATTTTTCTTCCCTTCACAGCTCTTGCTCTCACTCCCCTTGCTTTGAAAAATGGGCCACGCGGATTGCTTACCCTTTTAGTTAAACCGATTGTGATGTTGTCTTCGATGAATGAGAAGAACTTTATCTTGCCATCAGTTAGAGGACGAAAGTCTTTCATATACTTAGTCAAAGCGTCCCCATCTTTCTGAAGCGGCTTGATTAGATCGGGTCTTGCCTTCCCTGCGAACCTCGCGATACCACTTCCCTTCAGAGGCAAGTTTATCAAGGTTGCTACGACCTCAGGGAGTGGAGTAGTCTCAGACCCACGGTGTGGTGTTGCCATGAAGAAAATCGCTGAGGTTGATGCCAACAAGTTACCATACCGACCCGAGTCTAATTTCGCCTTGGCGAGTGCCTATCTGGAGTTAGATCATATTGATTGAAAAGAATTAAACCCAGGGTTTACCCTTTTCACTACAAGCCCTCCCATGCTATGGCATATAAAAATGATAGGGCGCCGTTGATCCTGGTGATAGTGCTCAGTAACTCTGATCTTGTAATACCAAAACCTGGAGACTTACCTCCGTCGTGGTCCTTTTATTCATCATCTCCTCCAACAAATCTTCCGCAAAAGTATCAATATTTCCTGTCGCTAATGAAAAGAAAACATTTGCATTATACGCATAAGTATATATTCTTGCTCCGGGAAAGGCACTGGGGACAAAGTCTCGGAGCCATAAGCTTCCGTTTTCGTGCGTCCATGTTTTTTTTGCGCCTCCATTTATTCCATGTAGTGCAATGATGTCTACCGGGTAGGTCTCTTCCATTGGTAGATCTTCATGGGGGTTGTATAGATCAATGAGGGCGCCATTCTTTGCAACTTTGTCTTTCAAGTGCCGATCTTCCTCTTCAAGCCTTGCTGTTTCGCTTCCAGAATCAATCGTGCTCTGCGAAGTGGGGCTTCGGTATCCTTCATGGCTGATCCGTGAAAGGGCGGTGCTATCATTCGTTGAGGTATTGGGAACTTCATTTCGTCTTCGAGATAACTGCAAAGCACCAGATTCATGGTTCAGCGGCTGGGAGTTTGAAATTGAGGATCGAGTCGGTATTCTGAGCATCGAGCTGAACGAGGCCCAGGTCCCTGTGGGTTTTGGTTTCCTCTGAATTCCAAAGTTCATTAACATTTATTTAAGATTCAGGAGTAGTACGCAAAGTGATCGACCTACTTCTGATTTGCCTGCGGCAGCATTAGGACTATCCACTCTCGACATAGTTGTGTTGTTTTCTCAAGTAACGAACGGCAAGTATCGCGAAAGCTGCAAGGAAACAACAAATCTACCGTACTATCGCAATCAAGAGCTAAAGAAACCGAAGAAAAACCTAGTCAAAACCGAAATCGAGACGATAAATAGGAAATACAGAAGGCGAAGAATCAAAGAGAACGCCCACAACCTCCCTCACCTGCCTAGGCCACCGCGGGGGCCCAGCCACAAGCCGTGGCTATGTTGGTTCATGAGTCGGTCGTTTTCTGCAAAGACCAAGCCCGGATACGCAAGAAGCAGCAACCTAGATCCAGGTGACCTATTACAGCCAGAGTACAAAGCAAACATGTTGGATTTCGGTTTCCAGGTCGCGAACCCTTGTCACTGCAGCCTTTAGACAGGCAGGCGTTGTCAATTGTTTGAGATGGGGCGAGTCGTGCTGGTCGGTGAACGCGATAGGGGGAGTTAACGCTGAGACTGATAGGGTACCAGCAGCAGCGGTTTTGTGCGTTGTGGAACACTCAGAACTAGAGATGAGATGACGAATCTCTAGAATTCAAAAAACGAAAATATGAGCGGCGTCTAGGTTATTCCAACAGTGGGTTAGTATTGGGTGATGATACAGTAAGTTACTCGCTTCGTTTCCGTTTTCCTCTTTGCAGCCTTAGATCGCTGACTAGTGACAAAAGAGGCATAGCTGTGTTTCTATCAAATAAAAGACCTTCGAAGATCTGCTTTGTACTTTCCTTTTTCTGTCCTATAAAAAAAGGACTGTGTAGCGTCTCCAACATCAACATCAACGGAATCGTAAAAATGACATCGCTACTACTTCGCATAACATTAATTTTACTTATGATCGATTCTGCAATTGAAGTAGCATTTATTAGTAATACAGTCAGCTATCTACATCAATCACGCGGTAATCAATATCCATTCGACTTAGGAAACGGCACTTCTGCTATCATAAACGCAAAGCCGGCGCGCCTCCTCTTAAATGAAGGTCATATAAGTAATGGAGCTGCAGGCACCTCTCTTGTAGGAATCTGCTTTGGTGGCTTTCTAGTCTTATGGATGCAACGACGGCGAGAACAAAAGGTAGCATTAATCTCTACATACCAGTAAGAGGCTCGATTAAAGAAATTACAGAACAAAGCACAAAGACCTTCTCGACTCTTCTTAATTTATACAGTCTTCTCCGCTCTCTCCTCCCTTCTCACCCTCTCTGCTCTCGCCTATACCTTCGCTATCACGAGTCAAACCAAAGGACAGATAATCGACACGGCTATCGCAACTCAATTCCAGGGTAGAGCTTACCCTCAGGATCAATGGACTCCAGAGGTCTGGACAAAAGCACTTCTGGCACTGCCAATTTCTAGCAGTAAGGATGCTAAATATCTCCAGCATTGGCTGAGAATAATAGAGGGATGGAAATGGAATCTCATACCCATGTTTTTGATTGGCTTATTGGTGGCTTCATTAAGCGCGAAGACTTGCTTGGGGGAGAGGAACTATCGCCAAAAGAACTAACATGCTTCTACGTAAAGGCCACATCATCCTTTCACCAGCACCATGAACGATTCCAGATGTCCCTCTAATATTTTCGTCGAACCACGAATATTTCGTCACTCATCCCGACACACCTCTAAGCTCCTCAACCCATCTCGATTGTGATAAGAACCACCTAGAGAATTTGGGGAACTGTTGCCTAGTTAGGGATCCATACGGTTAGAAAATATCGCAGAATGAGTCTAGCAGACCTTGGCTTTCTCGTGAGGTGTTTTTCGGTGTGCAAAAGGAAGTAGTTTATCCTTGGGCAGAAGATCATGGCTCATCGCGAGCTAGAAATTCAAAGAATACCACATAAAGTGCATTTGTCCGCGCTAAATTAGCTTTTACTACAATAAACATATAAACTCCTTGCATTGTTACAGCATATTAAGTTCTAGTGCGTCACTAGTGTCAATATCTACGAAAGATCAAGCTCATATGATGTACGAAGGCCGTTTTCGATGCTGTCATTAATCTCCAATATCCACCATAGTAACTTCTTGGTATCAACACCGCCACAGACATGGTTTAGGACCCACATGAGTTGTCCCATTGTAATGCAGAGTGCTATTCGAGATTGCTGCAAGATCGAACGCAGCATACCTAGAATTAACCTACAATATGGGACGATGGCTGAGGCGAGTCCAGGCGGATTTGACGCATACTACTGATACTTCACCGAAGCCTCGATGGGTCGATCTCTAAGCCTTCGCCCTTGGCTCCTGCTCTGGTAACGCCGCTGTTGCAGGCAACAGTTCTACATCAGTATATATTTCCTTCGTCGGCCTTCGACGAGTACGAGCCCATATATCTCATTAGCTCATACTTCTTGTGCTTATAACTTCTTGAACTCTACTTGTTTGCAGTTCTTCTTGGTAACCTGTCGATTACTATAATGGTAACAATAAGCATAACCCAAAGGTAGAAATACGCTAATATTGCTCTAGGTCCTAAAACTCAACCCTTCCCTCCTACAACTCAGTGCTATTGAGACTTTAGTAGAAGATGACGAGATGAAGACGCCAACAGAGTCCGGAGATGAAGAAGAGAAATTTTGGAGGTTTAAGGTCGAGGATGTTGAAATTTTCAGCTCCCCGAGCTAGAGGTCTGGTCTGGAGCATATAATGAAGGCTCCTTCCACCTGTAAATAGGTATCATGGATTAAAATATCAACCAATCAGAGACTGTAATTTAACAGGTTATGAGTCCCGGAAGGGCACTTAAACACTTAACTTTTCGACCTCTGTCAGGATTTGCTTCGATCGACGCTCCAACTTGGGAGTTGCCGAGACACAAAACCCAAGAACTCTTGGGATCGACCGTACAAGCTGAAACGACATATCCGGCCTTACGGTGGCAATCGGGTCTTGACGGATCAGTATGATAGGAGAAGAAAGCCAAGAATTATAGCTCAAGCATGAAGCTCTCTTACCTGCGAACCCACCCTAGGCTAGGCTGCTAAAGTGACACATTAATGGAGGAGAATCCAAATTTCAAGTAAAAGCTCAGAAGCGGTTTCAAGACAATTTATATGTATTATATACCTCCGCTTTGAATCAAGGGCTATGATATTTAGAAGCCGCTTTTACGGACAGAGTTGAAGTAGAAGAGAGAGATAAAGAATTAAGATCTTAGGTGGTCATATCAGGAATCAAATGGCAATGCGCTTACTACTAAAACGACTCAGGAAGTTCAGTCACATTCGTTGACTAGGATTTCTTTACGCCCATACAGCATATGCTGTCTGAAGTCTTGCGCTGTGCCAAAATGATTATGCTAGAGTTGACGAGGGAGCAAGATTTTGGTCTCTCGTCTGGGAATTCCCGTGAACGAATTAAATGAGCCTAGCGCATCAGACAACCTTGCGCTAATACCAATTTGGCGATACCCCAAAACTTAGGCTCGCCAACCTCATCCCGCTAGTAGGGTGAGGTCATCACGTCCTCATGTCCGCACAACAATTGAGTTCCACTTAAGGTCATCATGTCCGCACAACAGTTGAAGTTCCACTTAAGGTCATCTGGCCGCGCCTCACTCTTTCCAGCCCTTTCACCACACGAATCTGAGACCAGCGCATACTATTGGCATCCTAGAGACACGGACGAAGACTGCAACCCCCCCTCCTCCTCTCCTCCGCAGCAGTCATCATTCCGCACGGCACACAAAGAAAATCTTTGGAGTAGCCTCCCCCTTCGAAACGAAGAGCAATCCAATACTCATTCACCATCAAGGCATTGAAATTCGGCTTAAATGCATCTCGGCTGAAGCAGGAGCAGGTCACATCTCGAATCTTGGGCGGGCAAAGCGCAACAGAGGTCTCCCCACAGGTAGGGAAGAAGCTCTACTCCAAATACCTGCACTGGTGCTTGCGGAAGAAGGCCATAGCAGCCGACAACGACATGGAATCACTCTCGTCGTTTCTCCTCTGGTTGCATTGATAAGAGACCAAACGGATGCGATTGTTCGTCACGGCACCAAAGCTACCAAATTCGAGTCTACGAAGTCCGCGCAGAATACCTCCAGACTTGCGAGATAGTTCGAAATGGCAAACTCGAGTTGCTATACTGGAACGATTGAATAACGAAGGACACATTGAGCAAATGACGTCCGCCCGTGGAGAGGTCCGGCTATTGGCACTCGACAAAACAAATTGTGAATGGGGGCTGGCATTTCGTCTAGATTATCTCGGTATGAGAATCTTTTTCTATCTAAGCGAAGCCCAGCAGAATCATTTGTCCTATAACGTCTGCAGACATAAGAGTAGCTGATAGCCAGATTCGCACAGGAATTTTGTACTGAACGAGTCATCTGCCAAACAGCCACCGCAACCTCTCGAGTCGCAAGCGACACCTGCAAAACATTCGACATCGACGATAGTTCTGGTCTATTCCGAACATCCACATACCGTCCGAATCTCCAGCTTCTTGCGGAGTCTGAACCGACAAAAAAGAGCTGTACCCGAAGCTGTTTAGGTTTCTGAAGCAGGATCCTGGCCGATCTATATGTCACATTGGAGAGACAAACGGAGGAATTGGCAATGAAGCTCGAAAGAAATAGCATCGAAGTCAAACGATTTTTGTAATTGTTGCCACGATTGCTTTTGGAATGGGAATCGACAAAGCAAGCATCCGCAATTTTGCCCACTTCCACATCTCCGGCACCAGCCGGTAGTCTTGAATCTTATAGTCAGGAGATTAGTTGAGATATGCAAATACACGTTCCATGTATGTGCCGAAGATCTCTATCTACGAGAGATGTTTGCTCGAGGTGATCTCCCATCACGAGATTCCATAAGTTCCATAAAGAGAATTTCACTCCAATGTTTGCTTTGCAATCGATTGGAGTTGGGATGTGGTTTGGGATGGAGTTTGGGATGGGGCTGAGATGGACTTGGGATGGAGTTTTGGATGGGGTCGGGATGCAGTTTGGGGATGGAGTTTGGGATGGGGTTTGGGATGGGGTTTGGGATGGGGTTGAGCAGGATGGCAAGAGCCAGAGGATGGTGTAGAGGCCAAGTAACAACCCCCACAAAATATCATCATACACTGCCCCTCCCTATCATGATTGGCCCCGCACTCGCTCCCCCTCTAGCTATGTTTATCGAATTCCTGAGCCTTGGGAGCCATGCTGTACCTCATACACCGTACTGTATCGTCTGTAAAGCTCCACTTATCGCTTGCGGAGGTAATATGAACTCCGAAAGTTGGTGCGGACATGCTTACCCCTTGATGGAGGATACGAGGAATGGGCCTTACGATTTTCGTGCGGACATGACGCGTTCTTTTGCTCCATCAAGATGCCTAGTGCACGTGATCTTGTTTACGACTTCACACCAAGTTCGTACAACAACCTCAATAGGTGACACGGATTCCAGCTCTTGTCTCCTGAAGGTGGAAAGTCACATTTACATAGCGTTGCTTCGGCCTACAATTGTCTCTGAAAAGCAAAATCCGTCTTATATTTTCCAACTTCGTCTCAGCCTCATTTACGCATGAATTCAGAAATCCAACTCTAATACCAATAACTGACGACCATGGCGCTGCGTATGAATCGCCTTTCAGAGGAGAGGAAACAATGGCGAGGGGACCATCCGTTCAGCTTCTACGCAAAGTCCATCTGCGAAAACGGTGGCGTGATGGATTTGAAGTCGTGGACAAGACTCTTTGGGAGGGCGGGCTATTCAAGATGTGCATTGTCTTTCCAGATAGTAAATCTGGCCTTCATCTTACCTTCTAAATAACAAGCTAAGATTATGCTAGAGTATCCTACGAAGCCTCCAAAATGTAATATTGTTATAGATATTTCAAAGAACTTAAGGCTGAGAGTGACAGGCCAATTCGTTCCCCCCCCTCTTCCATCCGAATATCTATCCCTCTAGCACGGTCTGCTTGTCGATCTTAATAAAGATGAGGGTTAGATACCATTTATTACAATCAAGCAGATCCTTCTCGGCGCCCACGATCTTCTGAATAACCCAATCCCGCCTCCATATGAATTTATTTACTTAAAATAGGTGTTATTCTTAGATCTGGAGTGAATGGTAATTTAGATGGGCTCCTGTCGTGAGCTGTTATTAAGTGGACCTCAGGCTTGTATTATGTGCTAAATGCAGTAATACAGTACTGTATTCTATGGTAACGTCTTTAAAAATGTTTCTTATTAATCATGACCCAAGTAGAACCGATTCCTACCGCCAGCTAAACTGTTAGTCTTCTAAAGTGAAGGTGCCATCAAGAACGAATACTATACGAGAGAGTCCAAAAGGAGAGCATATGCCCTTGAGAACTCAAGACTGCTGCTTATGATTGTACTGTTACTTGGGCAACGGAACTTGTGAATGGTGTTATCCAAGAAACGTTATTTAGCTAAGTGGAAAAACCATACATACGAAGTTCAGAGATCACAAAGGCTGAACAGCGATTAATGCGTTCTGGGACAGTGTGACCGGACGGGACACTCTAGGCTTACTCTCGACCAGGATCTTAACCCCAACTAATCAGATGGTCTAAAGTACTTGATCATAGGTCTTTGAACTAGCCTACGCGTTTCATCTCAATTCTTTTCTTCTCCTCTTTTTTCTTCTTCTGTTAACTCTTAATCCCAAAAATGTCATACACGATTGATGCGGATTCAGCCTCCCAATCAGCGTCGCACAATCGCTACCCCCTGATGCAATGGATCGACCTTCCGGACTGGCGACGAGATAATGAGTATATTATGTCTGGTTACCGCCGCGAATCAACGTCGTTTCGAAAGTCTCTGGCTAGTTGGAAATATATCCACAATGAGACTGTGAACATTTACTCCCACCTTTTCGGTACCGTCTTATTTTTGGGCCTCTTCATCTTTATCTGTTTATTTCACTATTATCCCATGGTGGAAGCGAATGACAGAATTATGTTTATATTATTTTTCTGTGGCATGATAATTTGTTTCCTCTTCTCGGCATCCTTCCACACCATTGCAAACCATAGCGAGGCTACAGCTGCTCTAGGAAATCAGTTAGATTATCTGGGAATCGTACTGTGTATGTGGGGAGCTATAACATCGTCCGTCTATTACTGTTTTTACTGTGATAGGTACCTACAGATCGTGTACTGGATAGTGTCATCTACTGTAGCACTGGCCTCGACTTTTACAACTTTCAGCCCAGCCTTTCGTAGTCCGGCTCTGCGATTACATCGCACCGCAATATACGCAGCCCTTGGATTGTTACCCGTTGTATTTGTTATCCATAGGCTTGCCCTCTATGGCTTAGAGATGCAGAAACGTCGAATGAGCCTTGTTTACCTAATAGGTACGGCATGTCACGACCTAGGATCACGTGACGGTTCACGTGATCAGTTCATCAGTTCAGTCGTTCAGCCTTNNGGNCNTGAACCNGNGAACCACTNAACCACGACCACCANAANCTATATAGCCNTATAGTTTTCCTATGTTAAGAGCGTNTGCTCAACTCATATTCNAATATTATNANTTGATTAGGATAACGCTCTACTAGAACCTGCTTGACGCTTCCAAGGCTAAGTAAACCCTATTCACGTGACATCGAGATTTCATGTGATAACAGAACGTTATATCAGGGCGGAGAGGGACAGAGATGCACTAGAGGTGTTAGAAACGATAGGAGAGTTGTGGGTGGAAATTCCGAAAAAGGAAGAGCTTGTCATTCGTCTAAACCTCGTGGAAAGTCAATATTCGGAGCCCAAAGCAGGGTTATAATGATTTAGGTAGGAGTAGGCTCGACTTGTTTAAGGGGCATGCGGAAATGATTTAGCCATAGTTAGCAAGTCAACTTTCTTTTAGCTAAACTCAAAATTATAAATAATTTTCTAGCGCTTTAGAAAATATAAGAGAGGGGTTCGTATCTTTGGCCCGATTGAGCCTTTATTTGTCGTGTACCCATTTCGCGGAAGAGTTCAGGGAAACCCCTTACTGTATTTCGCTTCAGTTTCTTTACAAGCGAGATGATTTTTTTGTAACCATCCACACACTCCTCTAAATCGATATAGAGTCTGGCTTAGTTGCAAGTTTCTACCGAACTAAAGTAAAGCTTTCGCGATCATCTAGTTCATATTATTATATTTTTTTTTACATCCTCTCCTGTTACGAAGTGGATAAGAAGTTGGCTATGTATGCTGGAATATGTGTATTGTAGAAGGATAGAGACCTAATTACAGGAGGAGAAGCGGCTTATAAGTTGCTGAGCTAGCATATAACTAGGCCTAAAGAGGCTAGCGCAGCAATCACGGGGCATTTTCTCCTTCTACAAGTACTCGGAACTTTTGTCCAGTACAATCTCTTGTCACGATAAGTAGAATTAAACCTCTCCAACAGCTCATGTGAGATTACCCTAGCACACGTTCAAAAGCTCGCCATGCGACCATTTTTGGGCTCATTGGGAGTATTCCGAGTGAAAGAACATGTTCTCAAGAGAGGCTTAGCGCCTCCTCGCCTACCGAGCCTCTTTTAATTGTTTATTTTACGCGGAAATACGAAACTTTAGAGAATGTTAGCGATGTAATTAGATTGTAAATAGGTCAGAGGCTCGAAATCCTATAAGTAGAGAGGCTAATTGTTGATGTGAGTGTAATTGTTAAGTTCTAACTTTACACCGCTTCTGCGCCCCTGAGCCCTGCGAGTATGTTTAGCCGAACCTCTTTTAATATTTATTTTGTTTTACAGCCTTTCGAAATGTATTTAATTCCAAAGGCGTCGGGCGCTCACAAGAAGAGAATACTAGTATTGATGTTGTTCCAACTAGCACATCTGAGATTTTATCAGCCTGGCGCTACTTTTCGTGGGAGAGTTCAAGGGAACCTCTTTTCGTGTTTCGCTTCGAGTCAAATGATTTTTTAACTCTCAACATGCTCCTCCAGATACATCGAGGCTCTTGCTGCATTGCATGTTTCTATCAAGCCGAAGTAAAGCTTTCTCAGGTGCCAATTACCAAGCTTATATGCGCGTATCTTCTCAGCTCCTCTCTCGTCTTTCTTCAGGTGTTCTGAACTTTTTACCACAACCATCTCCCCTCACAAGAAGCACAAATCTCTCAAATAATCCAAGTCAGACCATTGTACATAAATCGCGAGTTCAAAAGCTCGCCATGCTACCATTTCCATCTTCTTTGCGCGTTTTCTGACTGCAAGCACCTGTCCCCAACCGAGGCGTTGCGCCTCCTCGCCTACCGAGCCCCTTTACTCGTTCTCCCCTCCACACTGTCTCACAGTCCGTGTGACATTTTCAGCAACACCACAAAGTCCATGTGCTGAAATACCTGATTCATGGCATGATAATGCCGATGTATGCGGAGTTCGCAGAGCCTCGAGATAAGCATATAGGAGTGTCCCTGCTCTTCGCAATCCCTGTTTCCTACTAAATTTGCCACCAAACCACTCAAAAGAATTACATGGAAGTCATTTCATAATTTTTAACCGCTATAATGTTTCTTTTTCACATTCGATATCTACTGTTGTCTGGTCTTATTTCCTCCGTTTCCGCCTCCGCAATCCCGCACATTACACCTGCACCCGACTTAACCAAAGCCGTTCTTCATAATAGGGAAGTATTCACTGGATATACATGCGGTTATTTCAGCGGAAATGTAGGTAAGTATTCTCACCCTCTGATCCCCTTCCACAACGTCATCATATTTCCTCTCCACTATACTAATAATTTACAACGCACAGCAAGTCCAGACCTCTGCCAAAGCCCACAATACTGCCAATGGTACACTGGCACAGCGGGACTGCCTGGTCAAATGGCTTGCGAGACCTCGGGTGTAGCGCATATTTCGCTTTATCCTGGATGCGTGGACTATGGGGCCGTTAGCCCTGCTACGAATTGGGCTACTTG
>JAAMPI010001618.1:0-12169 GCA_013054445.1 Cudoniella acicularis | reverse complement strand
AACTCCCTTGCCTCTGATTTGAAGTGTTTGAGCCCTGCAGAGCCACACCTAATTCCTCAGGGGTAGCAAAATTCTTTTACTCCTGTCTCATTAATTAGGCACAGGGGATGCTCCCTTGCTTCATATACCAAGTATCCAGCGACGAACGCCTCACGGCCCGACTCGGAAGTTAGGAAGCTTTTGACAAAAGAAATATTAGAATCTAGCGCGCCACTGTTAGCGTCTCCGCCCATTTCATCGCTTAGAAGTTAAGTGTGCCTCGATTTTCTACGCCACATAATAACAGGAGCATTTCCTCCCATGCCTTGCCTAAGTGCCTCAGCCGAGCCGAGAAGGCAGGCGCAGGAGAGGTGGGAGATCCGATAGACTGCGTAAATTTGTAAGAGACTTATCACCTAATCCACTTTATTCATCCAACAAGAATTCGTTTGCGTTAAAACTTCGGAAATGAATGATAATGAATGAGGCTCCCTTCCTATTCAACCATTGACGTTTCCCGAGGACTTGCAATGATTTACTTCTATTAATTAACCCCTTGACAACCTCTTGGTAATTACAAAGGGGGAATGTTAATAAAAATGGTAGTCGAGCAGGTAATGAAAAGGTCCATGTGAGTGCTACAATACTCGCGAATTCAGCGGAAAGCAGAGAAGGGTAAACACATGAGTAAATGAAGAAGAAATATTTATTCTCGTAGTATTTCAAGTATTTATTATTATTTGACGTAAGAAGAACTGTTTTACTTCTTTGGGGACGTAATACGTATATTGGTGGCTTCTCTGCCAGACATTGCCACCGCAGTGTGGTTAAGTATCGACAACAACGTTAGAATGGCCGCTGCTTCTTTTACCATGACCACAATATCTAGCGCTTTGAGCCTTGTCGGAAATGGCGGCGGTGCGGTATTCTTATTCTCAAACTTGATCTCGGCTGGAAGTACTGCAGCCAAGAATGTTTCTGAGGTTTGACTTGCCTGAGCTCCTTTTTGTGAATGGTTCCCTGAGCCTTTATGGAAGCCTCGTGTCGAAATTCAAAACACCAAATTGCAGTTCATTACGAATTCGTCAAGTAATACAGCTCTTTTACTGGGGAACAAACCTCTTCCAGGAGACCTTACAATTGAATCCAACGTAGCTTTGACTAATTTGTCACTCCCCCAGCTCAAGAACATCCCTAGTTCATTGCAAATATTGTGGAATGAGGCGCTTGGGTTGATTAGCCTTCCAGCCCTGGCTACCGTCTCGGGCAATGTCGAATCGAAGGGAGAGCTTTCTGGGTACGTTTGGCTCTTCCTCTCTAACCTACCCGGCTAACTTCGCTGTATACAGACCACAACTCCCTGCCCTCATAGACGTTAAGGGTGAAATGAGCGTCATGAGTACTGATCCGTCGCTAAATTGTTCCGGATTCAAGATGGGTGGGGGTTTTCCATGTGAAGTCATTGCTGGAAGCTCCAATCCAACGAATATATCAGTTTTTGCTACGGGGACAGCAACAGCTATCGGCAGCACTCTCGGCAGCACTCTCGGCGAAAGCGAAACTCAAACCAGTGATGCAAAAATTCCGGCAAAAACACTAAGTTTTGGGCTTTCAACTGGCGCTAAGATCGGAATTGGAGTAGTGGTTCCGCTGGTTGCAATCATTTTGGTGATCATTGTTTTCATTGGGAGGAAAGGACACAGGAAAACTCTTGCAGTCTTCGATACTCATCCGACTCAAACAGAACTTCCTCTTGGTGGCCATCATGAGAAGAGTGAGTTGCCAGTCAATGAGGAGCCAGGCGAGTTGGCTGCGAGTGCACGGAGTGAACCGCATGAGCTATGTGGGGACGAGAGATTGGCTACTTGAGTATAAAGATGCACAAACTTGGATTTATTTATGAATAATATAAGATGCTGTACTTGTGACCAAGAAATATATCGGTGCAAACAACTGGGTCGAGATGATGACACGGATTGGTTACGCCCCAAACAGCGAGAAAGAAGCTGCTGGAGAGTAGGAATGATAGGATGATGATATTCGAAGCATTTCGCGAAAATTTCTCAGCCAACGGTGCGACTTTGCAGGGCTTCATGTCGAAATGAAGAGTATATTGAGGCTCAAAAGACTGGATGTAAGCACACCCTTTAGGACAGAAAGAAGTGCAACAATTGAAAAGTGTATTGAGATCCCAAAAGATCTGGCGAACTCGACATTTCAACTTTCTTCTGCAGTTGCAGAGTAAGTTAAAACCTCCCAAACCAAGCAGTCAATTAGCTACGAGCAGGCCATTTCTTTTGCAAATCATTGACTCCAACATATCTCGAAAGTCCAATCCACCCATACCTGAACCAAAGCATTTGGCTCTGGTGCCCTTGCGTCATTGCCTTCTGAGCTTTGCGGTACCCTCGAAAGCCGCTCAAAAAAACAAGTTGATCAGGAAGTCGTCGAACACCGGACCTTGTTCTTGAAGAGAGGCCCAGCGCTATGGTAATAGGTGCATCCAGCAACGAAGTGTACTTCCGGACTATGTTCGTTGTAGTGAGCGAATAAAGAGTCGCATTTTCCGCAGCTTGACCAAGCCCGTTAAGTCAATGCAAAGCGCCATGATAGAGAGAGATATGATTGTCATGTGATGATATCCCCTGGTTATCGAAGGTTATAAGCACATCCAGACTAAGTTCAGGCGTTGAGGAGTCTATAGATGCAACGAACTTTCGTGACAGAATCTCTGCCACCAGGTTGTGATCCCAAGTGACAGTCATGCTGTCTGCGAAGCGGTCATCGTTGAGCACAGTGACGTCGTTTGGCGACTTGAGGCCAAGTATCGTGGCTGACTTCAAGAGCTCCTCTCTTCGAGTCTCTCTCAGGGCTGGATCTTCACCTACACGAATTTAGTATTCAAACGGCAGCACGAAATTATGGCCACTTACCGCTACATAAGCACAAAATTTCGAAGTGATTGTTGAGATGAGGCGCAGTCAGAGCCATCATCGTAGGAGAAAAGAACATTGCTTCATCATCAGGATGCGCTATCATGAGACATATGCGTTTGTTGGAAATCGGGGGGAATAAAGCTGGGTTGAGACGAGCGAGGCACCACCATGATAGAGCCACAATGATGGGCACAGAAGACAGCGCAAGGTACGACATGCCTTGCCGGTACATTTGTGATGAAATGTGTAGTGTTCGTGATCGGCTCGTCTTATGTATTTATTGTCATTTGTCAGCGGATGCGACGAGAAGACAAGCAACAAATTTGCATGAAATGCGCCCTGGCCCTGATACGACACGTTTCTGGGGTCGCAAATGGTGGCCCAAACCAGCCTAGGCGCCCGCATAGCGCTTTTGCCCCTGTATCTCTAAATTTAAACAGTGATTGTGGTTGGCAAAATATCTCGAAAAGTTCGATGGCTTCTTCTCACGATCCTTGGGCCTGAGCTCATCACTTCATATGCCTTCGGCAAATACCTTCATGCACGGCGACTGCTTGCAGAGTTACGACAAACTGGAATTGCACAAAAACCGTGGAAGCCGACACATGCTTTCTATCTAGGGATGGATTGTGTTCGGTTCAAGTCTTTAGACGGGTTTGAGTTTGGTTTGTGCACTCCATCGACAACTGAAGATGGCTGGGAATATCCAACATGCAACCCAGGAGTAGTAAAGCTGCGATTCAGCGGTTACCTGAAAGATTTCGACTTCACCAAGGAGGATATCCAGGACAGATCCAAAGCCGACGCCTTCTCAAAAGCCATTACCGTTATTCAAGCAACCTGGTTTGTCACCAATGCCATGGCGCGCGCTATTGCAAGGCTACCACTCTGTCCCCTCGAAATAAGCACCGTTGCATATGTGTTCTGCACTTGTATCACATACACGTTTTGGTGGAGCAAGCCAAAGGATATCGGTACGATGTTGCGGATACCATACAATTTTTCCGTTGCCGATTTGCCAAAAGATATTCAAAATTCACTGAACGTTCTTGATCCCAAGTTTCACATCGGCTGTCACCCACGCTGGCGAAAATTCCATCTCACAGAAACGGAAGCTGAGGCTTTGAGCATCATTCGGGGCCGCTACCCAGCCCTTGTTGGTCTAGTCGTTGGTATAAGCTTCTGTGCTATACATATTGCTGCCTGGAATTTTCTATTTCCAACGAGGGCAGAACAGCTTCTGTGGAGGATTTGTTGTTCAGCTTCATCTACTATTCCACTTCTTTTATTGAGCTGCGTATTTATTCGAAAGATTAATCACAAGGTTTATGACGGCGTGATGTGGCCATTTGTTCTCGTTTGTTACTGTATTATGATATCGTTCTATATTTTTGCGAGGCTGGTTCTCATTGCGTTGTTGCTTTCAACTCTGAGGTTATTGCCCGCTGGGTCTTTTATTACAATTGATTGGGCGCGAACGTTCCCTCATATATGACAATTCAATACAAAATAACTCCTTATTTTATTCATGTCTAAGAGAAAGAAAGTTTGCTGCAATTACGATATATAAATTGTTTTCAGTTCTGGATGTTTCGCCACACCTGTCGCTGTGATTCCGATTATCAAAGCTAGTGCGACAAAACATATTCACTTTATTGGGTCACTCTAATCAATCTGGAACTGCAATTATTTTATTTTATTTTTTTAAATTCCTCATCGCGTTAGTTAGGGTGCTCGCCATTTCCGAATTCAGCGATTTCCTTTGTCTCTACATCGCAAAATAGAGTTCACTTTCGTCATTGATCTTAATGCGACAGGACCTTTGTCACTTAACTCGCTGTCAGGTTCTTGCATCCGGCCGTAATGACGACTCGGTCAGTTCTTTGTCCACTCACAATGTCATCCTCTACGACATCAAATTCCTCCTGCCGTTCCCACCACTCCTTGTTGAGAACTACATTCAGGAAGACTTCGGTCGCAAAAATCCACAATGAGCGTGCCCAGATCCAATTCCGCAAAAGTCCGTTCTCCTGTCTCAGATGAAGCGGCTAGTATTTTTCGAAGTTACAATGGCGAGTTTGATGACCCGGCGCTCAATAATCCGGAAGAGGACATGGAATTTCTCAGTGATCCACAGAATCTAGTCCGTGGAAACTTTCACATGGATGTCGGACCTGGTGTTACCGGTATTATTCTGGATAGGCCTGTTCAGGAACCAGTGAGACAAAGTGTGGAGAGAGCCGCACATCATGCACGAGCAAGATCTGGTACGTTTAACAACAATTCACGTAGCTAGGGGAGAAGTTCAAAATTGATTTATTGTTATAGATTCTAGTCGACAAAGATCACAGATCATCTCATCCTTATATAAGAAGCGCGAATATGTCCTTTTCCCAATTTTACTCCTCTTAATAGCCGTTGCCGCTACTTCCTTCATGCGCTTCACAATTTCCTTGAATCTCGCCGATTTTGAGTTCTTCCCTCGAAACATGGTATGGGACAAACTTCCAATCCGCGGTTCTCGGCGAGCATTCACCGAAGAGAGCGCAGGATATACCGCTCCTGTTGCTGCTGCACCAACAACACGAAAACCTGGGTTTTGGAGAAGCGTCCGCAAATACCCAACTATTCAGACGATCTCCCCAACCAAACCTCATACTTTCAAGAAAAGGCAGCCGACCATTCAAACAATTTCTCCTACTAAATCATACACTTTCAAGAAAGAGGAGCCCACGATACAAACGATTACTCCTACAAAGGCCTACGCCTCCAAGAGTAAACCGACTCGAGAATTTACACCAAAACAAAAATCAAGAGCAATGAAACATTTATCTTCGAAAAACAAAGCAACAAAGACAATACAGCCCCCCAAGCGAACAGCGGCACCCAATCGGACAAGCGAAAAAGACTTCATCCCTCCATCAGGAGACAATGACCTCTTTTCGCGCATGGTAAACACCAACATGGAACTATACAGTACACCCCTAATCCCATCCCAACTCCTTTTGTCCTTCATGGAAAAGCTGCACCACACAGCACGGATTCTCCAATTCCAAAAATGGCAATCAAGAGAAGAGCCTTCGAAGCCCGAGACTACGGAGCTCATCGAGCATGCCAGACAAGTGCGAAGAGCTATAATACAACTTGATGAATACACCAAGCATGAACGGTTCAGTCGCAGACTTCACGGTGATGATGTCCCGCGGCGAACGCTGAAGCTCCTTCTTAACGACATGAAGCATCATGCGCGACAAAAGACTTTAACGGGCAGCAACAAGAGTCTGAGGAACATTGTAAACGCTGGTCTGCTGAGAAGCTACCAAGAAATTTTGTTCTTGGGTTACAAAAATGCCGAGACATGGCTGGGTTTACTCAAAGGGTTGAAACGGATATTGGATGAGGAGTTACCAGAAAATGATAGTGAATTTCAGGCTTTCTTACGCATGGAGAGGAAAGCATTGAAGGGGTTAGGAAAGAAGGAATTTGCTGCCGCGTTGGACAAACAGGAGCAAGAATTGAGAGAATTGTTAGAGCTGAGGGATAAAATCAGTGAGGCTGCAGAGCAGGCGGAGAGACGACTCAGGGGTATTTTGATACAGAGGAAGAAGTGCAAGCATGCTTTTGCGAATTTGAAGAACTTGCCAGATGTTCGGGGCTTGGAGCGGCAATCTGATATTGCGGAGCTGTTGCTGCAGGAGATGGATAAGAGGTTGCAAGAGACTAAGACTTTGCCCGGAGGACGATTTGGGTAGGCGGGAGGTTATTCTTTTTGGGGTCGTGATTCTGGAGTCTTTCGATAGTAATTTATGTGCTTTTATAACATTAATCCTTTAGGCTTATTGGGTCCTTGGCTATATGGTGCAAAGTTGTTCCTGCGTGTCCCACTTTTACAGGCTTCGCTAGGAGCATTCGGTGCTCAGGGGCTCAGGATTTACCAAACAGAATATCACTCATTTTCACTGTCTATGTATTGTCTACAATATTTATCGCAATAAAATGGATATTATGTGTAAAGCAGCCTTGAAGTCATTCTAGGATTGAGGACATTGATAGTCAACGCAATTAATATTACAAATCCAAAATTGAGATCTAATTTTTTTTATTTTTTTTGAATCTTTTTGTTAAAGGGAAAATCTTTTTCTATTTTCATCAATTTATTTGAGTACTTTAGAAATGGAATACAGAGGTGGGCATATATTGAAGGGAAACCAGGAAGTAGGTTGATGGGCTAAGTTCAGAAAAGAATGTCTACAACTCTATGAGGTAGTAGGGTGATCATCAGAGAGCAGAGGAAAGTAAACTAACTCACTTACTTGTTCTACGTGTGAAGTAGTCATCATCATCTAATATTGTCTGCTCTCCTCGCCCTCTACTCTCTCGCCTGTGTTATATCCTGAAGTCATTCGCTCGGCTGTAGACTCAGTTAGCGTAACTAGTTAGCTCTCCCCTCGAGGAAATCTCCGTTCATGGCTCCACCATTCATTCGTCATACCTCGTAAGATTGGGAAGCGGTTTCGCAACTCCACTGACTCCTCTTCGAGTTCAATGCTGTTCATTACACTATTCGAGTCTGTAAATCGAGGTCTACGTGAGTAGCGACCCCCGCCTCGGTGATAAATTACTCCACCGCACCCCCTAATAGGAGGCGTCCCGGCCTGGCCCCGCGTCTGAGTCAAAGGAAGGGAAAAGAGCGTTTTGTCGCCGCTCTATATTCCACCCTGCGTGTCTTTCTGGATAACGACCAGCATGAAGGCCGAGTATATCAGTCCTCCAACCGTAAGAAACCTCTTCTTGGCAATATATTTCCCATTCCCTTTGCTCAATTTCTGTAGGATGGCCTGGGATATCGCAAAAGGGATTTGGACCCTGTCGAAGAAGGGAATATTCATATCGTAACTCTGCAGAAAATACAGCTTCAAGTGAAGCCAGGTGGCTATCATTGTCCCCGTCTGGTGGCCATCGTCTTGCCTGTCTTATCTCCCAAAGGTACCGTGAGAGTGATTGAATATAGTTTATTCTTTCTCTACTTTCAATAAATTCATTTGCGTTTCTCGAGGTGCTACTGCTGGAAGCCATTCTGTCGGATTCACCTTTGTTGTTCAGTATTCTTGTTGTGGACAGCCTGAAACCTTGCTTATGTTTTTAAATGTGTCAAAAATGAAGTTATGTGGTTGATTTGAAGTGACAGGTTAGATTTCTGCAGTTTGGCTTTTATCAGAACACTTCACCTTCTAAATTTATAAAAATATTAGGCTGCTCGATGGGTACCCGTGGGTAGGAGTAAGGAGAGTTACTCCTACCCGCGGTTTGCCAAAAACCCGTATAAAAATGAAGATATACTTTTATTTCATCTTTTAATTATTGTCCTAATTATTTTCCTAATTAGTCTCCTAATTACCTTTCTTATACTCTACTAGTATGTCTTCCTAGCGTGCACCCTCCTAGCGCGCACCCTCCTCGTGTACACCCTACTCCTTCGCACGCACTCTTCCCTTCGAGTCCTCTCTTCGCTCGTACTAAGTGAGTCATTAATTTTAAAAAGTCAGCCTCCTAACCCCCCCCCCAAGAAGAAGGTAAAGTCAAAGCCATTAGCGCTACACTAAACCTCAACCGCTTCCCGATTCTCTCCCGGTAATCTGTAGCCGACGAGCGACGGNNGAAGAGAGAGAGAAAAAAGAGAGGGGGAGATAGGAGGGGGGGGGGGGGACTTGAAAGGAAGCGTGTATAAGGAAGGAGAACGTGCACAAGGAAAGAGAGCGTGCACAAGGAAGAAGAGTGTGTGCTAGGAGAATGTGTATGAGGAAGAAGAGTATATACTAAAAGAGTATATATAATTTACATAAATTTAAGTAATATTTATGTATACGGGTACCTGCGGGTACCCATATAGGAGTAAGAGAAACTATACCCACTCGCGGGTACTACCCACTACCCATCACGCAGCCTAAAAAATATACCCTATGCTGTTTTTCAAGCTATTAGACTTGATAATCAGCGTATTATTCTTGTTCTTACGCCTCTGTTTGTTCGCGTGGTTGTCCTACAATAAAACAGAATAGACTAAAACTCGCGCCTTTGAAGTGTAAAATCTCGACGTAACAAATTCTCGGGGAGATTCGCAAGTGCGAGATCATTGTTCTACTTTTGCGTTCTATCCTTCCTTTGAGCTTGCGCTTCAATATTCGAAGTATTAACTAAGAGACAAAGGATTGCTATGTTGCATAATGAAAGCCGGCCAGCCATGTGTTTCAATAAGAAAACACTTCAAAGGTTAAACAGCTCCTGAGTTCGCTAGATTAGAACACCTAAAAACTTCGATCCCTGTGGAGATCCTTTAGCTAATTGCCAAAATTGATTAAAATAGCTCCTACTAATTCTTAAATTATTTTGAGGTATTTCTTCGCTATTTCCGTTAAACGCTAAACATCGCTTAAAATTTTAAATTTTTCCTTAAGGCAGGCTAGCTGCCTTTCTAAATTTGGATATTATAGGCGCTGTTAATTATATGCCGTATTAATTGGAATACAAGATAACATATAAATAAAAGGTACGTCCAAACCTCAGATAGACCCTTATCTTAAATAAAACTTTGTGGTATATATAAGGGAATAAAAGGGTATAGATGCCCTTTTCCTAGCTTATCTATTAGTTAAATATACAAAATAATAGCTTTTTTTCAAGAATAAAACCTTATCTTATGAAGTCATTTATCTTATTCAAAAATGTTACCTTATATTCCAATTAATACAGTATCTAAAATTCACGGTAATGATTATAGTAAAAGTATAAATAAATATAATAGATTTTTTAAATAGAGTATATAAAAGACTAACTTAGAGATATACTTAAGATAGCTTAGACTCTATTTAGGCTTTACTTAAAGATTCTTACTCTTAGTTTAAGTATATTTATCCTTAGCTTAAGTTAAAGTAGTAGTTATTTATATCTAGAGACTAAAATAGAACTAGTAAAAGAAAAAAAAACAATCTCGAGTCTATAAGTATCTAGAATTATAGAATAGATATATATTTCTTTATCTAGTTATTTTAGTAGAGCAAACTAGACAGATTCAAATATAATTTTTAATATTTATTCGAAATAAGCCTGATTATACTTAGCTAGTCAACGACCTTTACTTTTTTGTGCTTATGCTCGGCGGCAGATCTTGCTCTCTCGTCCCCCATTTACTTTCCTCTCGTCCCAAAGTCAACTCCAGAATGCCTCCTTCTGCAAAGAAACTGTGATCGATCCAGTTTCTGCCCCAAAATTTCCCATCCCTTGTGGCATTTTGAATATAGATATTTTTGTACTCCGGGTCAAAATTGATGTTCCTAATCGTTGCTGTCTTTCCAGTCTGGCCATTCACGAGGCTGATTTCCTTGAAGAAAGGAGGTGTGATGAAGTAGACGTCTTGCCCTGGGTTAGGGAAGACCCCCATCATGGTGAGCGTTACAAAGGATCCCATGGCGCCGGAGTCGTCGTTTCCTGGGATGCCGTTTATGGTGTTGTTGAACTCCTTAGGAATGTAGGTATGAGTACGCTTTGCACTAAGGGCTGGACGACCAGCGTAGTGGTAGAGGAAGACAGTCAGGAAAGCCTGCTCGTCGCCCATATACAAGAGCCCGCTTTCGTGGAGAAAGTTGAGTCGCTCTACAAATTTAGCGGGACCACCAAGGAGTTTCACAAGGGTGGCCATGTCTTGTGGAATTAAAAAGGTATAGAGCCAGATTGCTCCTTCATAAGTTTCGCCACCACTGCTATCGAGATAGCAGGAGTCTGGAAGTACAAGTGGCGAGCATCTAGCTGGATCTTGAAACTCCCAAGTCAAATTTTCGTTGCTGCGAAGATGGTCAGTATGAAGCGCAGGCCATCACAAGGAAAGAGATACCGTGGCTGCAAGAACCCTACAAAGCCCGTATCAACTCCTTTGATAGATGAGTTTTGTTTTGGGTTGAACAAGCTCTCCCAGTTTCCAGCTCGGCCTAGATATTTCTTATGGTCCTCTTTGTGTTTCAATCCCTCAGCCATAGCTGCAATGCAGAAGTCGTCG
Source organism: Cudoniella acicularis (assembly GCA_013054445.1). Lineage (NCBI taxonomy): Eukaryota > Fungi > Ascomycota > Leotiomycetes > Helotiales > Helotiaceae > Cudoniella > Cudoniella acicularis. The sequence goes on along the minus strand of JAAMPI010001618.1, from coordinate 1,204 downwards.
TATGCGAACTCGACTGTTCTAGAGACACTTCGAGATTTCAAGCCGTTATATTCATCTTTTCCATCATCGATGGGAATGAAGCCTAATCTCTTCCAGCCGCTAAGACCTCCTCGGCCGGCGTAGTCCCAACTATCTAGTTCTTCTTCAGCATCTGACACAACTGCTCGATACGCCAAATCCCAGTCGATAGGACCACCCAGCTTCTTCACATATGCATCAGCGAGAATAACATCAGCATTCGACCCGCCTTGTGTGAAACCCTGACATAGACTCATGCGGCAATCTGGCAGCTTTCCTTCAAATTTCCATATATCGATCAAAGCTCGAACCATTCTCGATTGCTCAATCGGATCGACCAACGTGAGAAATGGGTGTTGAGATCTAAAAGAGTCCCAGATGCAGTAGAAACTGTCAAAATAAGGCTCTGTAGAATTCCACAAAGGGTTTTCGCCCGTATAGTCTTGAGGGCTGAGCATCGTTCGATAGAAGCCACTCCAGAAAATGATTTCCAAATCTTTGTCGATGCCACCTGATACGGTTTTAATGACATTGAATTTCTTCCGCCATTCTGTCTCAGCAGCCTTTCGAACCTTCTCAAATTCAAACTTGGGTATCTCAGATTCAGCATTTCGGCAAGCCTGGTTGGGACTGATGAAGCTCAAACCGACTCGGACAAGGATGTGGTCGTTTCTCGGCGGACGGAACCTCGAGACAGTCCCACCATAGGAATAATCGGCGAACTCCTTTTCCGTTCCGTTCACAAGGGAACCAATCCCTTCCCAGATAGCAGTTTCCGGCATGCTGACTCCGTTAAAATCTGTACAGAAGTGCAGCTCATATTGACCAGTTCCGAAACTCGGTGCAAAGACTCCACTTCCAGATATTTGGCCCGTCTGAGAATTGAATGTCACTTTTGCGCCGCCAATCCGAGTGTTAGCTAGGTCAGTAAGATCGAGAGTTATAATGGGATGAAGAAGCTTTCCGGTCGAGGATACATTCTTGGGGAAAGTGAAACGATAGAGTGCAGTATGAGCTGTGACGGTAGCTTCTCCTCGGATACCATCAGCAAGAGTGATGTCGAAGTAGCCGGGAGATGCATCATAACTCCCTCGTGCTACCAGGCGCGTGGCTTTAGTGAACTTGCACTTGGAGATATGATCATCTTCGCAATATTGGGGAAATATTGGGAAGTTTCCAAGAGATA
>JAAMPI010001617.1:0-12208 GCA_013054445.1 Cudoniella acicularis | reverse complement strand
CTCAAGTTTGACCGTTCACAGTCACCGTGGCACCGACCGGCTTGGGATTTTGAGCCTTTATCAGAGCCGCACATTCCGTCCGAGATGGTCGAGTAGTGATCGGCGGCTTGCCATCACTTGGTACGACCCAAGTTTGACCATTTACAGTGACCGTGGCACCGACCGGCTTGGGATTTCGGGCCTCTACCTCGGAAGGCAGCTTATGCAGTAGAGAAATAAGGCCTTCCCAACCCTTGGGCTTGGAAGCCTCAGTCGTAACTGCTTGCCCAAACGCCGGCCCACCCGGCGTCTGACTAAATCCAGTAGGTACGTTCCAATCACTACCATCCCCAAAATTTCCGCGTTGGAAGTGTTGTGCACGGCCTCCTCTTACGAGTGTTGGTTTCACCAAGGGGCTTGGCGGACCGGAAGGAGGAGTGGGAATTTGAGTCTGAGTTGGTCTAACGACGGTTAGTGGAACTGAGGGGTCCTGGAAGGGTGGAGTGCTTGGGTCGGAGGTTAGCTAGATTGAGAAAGCTGGTTCGATAGAAAAGGTTGGACTGAGCGTTGGCTCTGGAATTGAAGAGAGATTGATTGGTCTAAAAGTTGTCGAAGCGGAGCTTGGTCTGGGAATCGAAGAGAGTGAAATCGACTCAATGGTTGAAGAGAGACTCGGTTCAGGCGTTGAAGACTCAGAAATCGGATTGGTAATCCCAGAAATAATCGGAGATGGGGCCAAATAGCCAGGAAAACGCGGCAATGCAGCCGCTACCCCAAGGAGAGAAACGACCGTGATTTAATTGTACATAGTAAAACTGTTTAAATGGTAACAGCTCCGCTGTATTGGTTGTTTTGGTTTTATCACCGAGGAAAAAGAGTGTATTTGTTGCTTTGGCCTCTCAAAGGCTTGGCTTTTCAGATACTGAAATGAGATGAAGAAATGAATGAGTAAAGAAAGAAATTCTTCTGCTGTCTAAAGGTCCTGTTTTCTTTTGTCATGTTGCAGTAGATAGGTGTTATATAATGCTTTTCTTGACCTCGATGTACCTAAGAATAGGGAAGAAGTACGTAGCTCAGCTCATATCGGTCGTTGAGAGGCCTCCAAGATTTGTAACGAAATCCTTTACAGCGCAAATTCCTTCACAATACTATTTTTTAAACCAATGCATAGCGCATCGCAGAATAGGGAAGGTGTACGCAACTCAGCTCATTCCTTTAGGTTGAGAGGCCTCCCAGGTCAGCAGCGAAATCCTTCACGATGCAAGTTTTAAACCAATGCACAGCACGGGGCAGAATAGAACACGCGAGTAATACAAATCGAAATAAACAACTGTCTTTTTTCATCCTGTCTCTCATATTCTAGCATTTTGCTTTGGTTTCATTGCAACTGTTTGCTTCCCAAATCCTACTTAACACTTACTGATATCCGAAAGAAATGCGTGCAGTAAGGCGCAGTATACAAGGGAACTATTTCCAGCCCCTGATCCAAGGTTAGAATTTAGCGAAACAACCCATCTCATCTCTGTTATTACTTGTTATTTTGAGGCTAGTCACAATCATATATAGGTGGAAGGATTCCAGCTGGTTACAGTTGCTAGCGCATATATGATTGAAAAACACTGATGGGAGAAAGAACAGCGATGCTTAACTGGCCAGCAATAAACAAAATCGCTTTCTACTGAAGAGGCAGATGAGTAGTTCCCAACCAATATCCTCACATTACCAAACAAATCGCTATTGCTACATGCCAAAACGAACCTCCAAAAGTTCCTAGATTCAGGATCTCCTTTGAAAGGAGTCCTTTCAAACCCACAAGAAATGTGGTGATCTGGGCTGTGGAAATTCTATAGTGGTTGAGGAGACTCCATTTTCGGATCAACAACTCCTTATATAGAGTTTCAGTTCCGAACTTCTGTCATGCGAATGCCGTGTGGTTGCGAATTTATTCAGAGATGCCGTTGCATTCATTTCTTGTTTAGAACTACTGCTACAATTTTCTGGATTTCTCTTATTTAAAAGGATCTTTGACATCTCGGTTAATAAAGGGACTACCAAACTTACATAGAGAATGTTCTAAAACTGGAATCGACATTAAAAACGGTATAAAAATATCTCATGAATGCACCACTAGCCACTTTAGAAGCCAGCTCTAGCACTGATTTATTTTAGAAATAAATTGGTCAAATTGTTCTAAGTCCCAGTGTCTCTGTTAGAGCAGGGGTTATCAACCTCAACTACAAAACATTCCGGAATTCGAATAGACATTAACAACCTGGTTAACTTGACAGATACATTGTTAAGTGAGGCTATGCTCTATGCTAAAAGAAAAATTTTCTGCATGCTAGTTTGACTCTTCACACCGCGCTCTCTCTGTGAAGTTCTCAACTCGACGCCTCTGACATTGCAATCTTCCCATTGCACAACACAAACACCTTCAGATCCTCAAAGATGAATGCTGCAAACAGTCACCCTATGCCGGTCACGATTCCTGCGGATCCGCAACAGGATGCATCGGAGAATAGTGACGGAGAGGAGAGGCCTGTGAGTACATTATCTGCAAGCTGTCAGATACTACTCTGGTGCACAATAACCGTGCCATAGAGGCAAGTTACCTTGCGGAAATATCATTTTCACATTACAATGATCACTGACTTTTGGTTGAGCAAGACGGGGAAGTTGACGCAACCATTTATTCGGAAACGGGACATTGCACCTTCTTATTCAGCCCAGAGATCGACATACTCCATCTTGATGCAGAATACTCCATTGGCGTTTATTATGAACTCTGGGAGGAGTACCAGTTACATACCACTATTGAGCAAAGAATTACGTGCATCTCGCTCGAATATATTAATATAGAATTTCACGGATATTTGGAGGTGTTTGGACGTTGCCCCAATCTTGAACTAGTACTCGTGGTTCTTGCCACGGGGCCCTATAGTCGAAAATATGGGTGGGGGGGGGGGCTCAGTAATTGATACAAGCAAGGGTATTATTGCGCTTAAAGCGGTTTCAGAGGAAGCAACTTGGCATGAGTATCTGCGCCAGGATAATGTGGATTTGGACGAGGACACGCTCATTCAAACAAGGGAGCGACGTGAAACAGAGTGGCATAGGCAGAATGGATCCAAGAGGGTTGTACCCAAGATCTGCTTTGTATTGAAGAGTATAACCTAGATCGGGATCCGAACGATCTTTTTAGCCTTCTTTCCTTCTTCCTTCATGCGAATCTAAACCGAATAAGCTATCTCACTTAACCTTCCCCTTACTATTCTAGAAGTCTTCAACTTCTCGGCTTCTTACCTTTCTACTGTCTTTAAGAAAGCCGTGACTTAAATACATTTCGAGCCCTTCAAGTCTTCAAAGCTCAAGTAACGAGTTAAACCTCCTCACTTGAACCTTTGGGAATTACTTTCTCTTAAAAGATAGAGCCATGGAGAAACCGCAAGGACTAAAGTATCTTGGAAATACAGACACACAGTACAAACGACCCACGGGCGACCTTCCTTGAGCCTTCGTCTCAGGTTACAATTCAGGCCCATCTGACCTTTTTTTTGGAATCTGATTCACAGTAGTAAAGAAGTCTTTTCGCCCGATCCTGTGTAAAAATTTGGTAATTATGCTAGCACGGTCGATTTCTACTAACAAAAGCGAGTGTTTTAAGAGCACTGATAGAAGAAATGACAGCAACAAGCAAATTTTCCATTAAACGACGCCACCAATGTGAAAGTTTCTGAGGGGTTCTAGTATAAATATCAGAGGCAGTTTAATTATCGATCAGACTAATCAGGCAGAGAATCCCGCCGCCTGGAGCAAATAAGATGCAAGTTGGGTCTGGGAAGCGGTTGTCGGATCGCTGAATTGGCGTATGAGTTTTTAAGAGAGGTCGGTCCCTTTATTTATAGATTATAAGGCGACTCAGTTCCACGTAAATAGAACCTTTTGTATTACCCGAAATTGAAGGCGACTGGTCAATTTAAATTCGATTGAGAGAGGGTGAATTTTCTTATAAAAAAAATGCAAGTTTGAACAGAAATTTATAGAATGGATCACTAGATCATTTGAATTGACACTTCAGGTCCCAATCACATACGTCACACAAGCCTCGAGGATTAAAATTGAACAACCAACAAATGGTGGTTGTGTATTATTTGAATACCTGCAGCGCTATTGCAGACTTTTCTTCAATCCTGACCAGGGTTCAGTATACGCTCCTCCCAAAACTCCCAAGGGTATCCATTCGCCATAAACACGCTATTCGGCACAATCCATTCTTCCTGCTACTACTCCGGCTTTGGCCAAGGAGTTTCTCCCGCCAAAAGAAATACGTTATTCAGCATCCCCTCTACTAAAGGTAGGTATTGATGTGGCTCCTGGTTCCTAGCTCTGGTTCCCTGTTCCATAATAGCAGCTGTTGAAATCTCAACCTCAAGCTCGTGTTCTTTCTCAGTGCGATTAACACCCTAGTGGAAAAAATTAGCCTTGGAAATGAGAGGATGAGAGCTATGCGGTTGTTCTTACATTAACTGAAGAAATGTGTGTAACTTGGGTGAGATCAACTTGATATGGACCTTGTTTGTAGCTCAAACGATCTTTCTGGCGATCAGGAATTTTACCTCCAAACCCACTCGATATGACCTCATCAATATCGCCTTCGAACTTCATTTCGAAATTGATGCTGATACGACAGTCAAGAGGGGACTGGGGGATATAAATGCTGAGATCAGCAATACGAGCTTTCACTATCTTTGCAAGGATCTGATTGGTCTTCTGATCATACGTGACTCGAACTTTAACAGTTTGACGTGGGGTAAGGTGTTCTCGAACTGCGGCGGGTAGGCTTGCATGCATAGTCGGTGGCAACTCATAAAACTTGTCCGTTTCTCTCCGATGAAGGTAATCAATAGGCACTCTCTTCTTTTGTGATGTTTGGTTTCCTGGGTGAGTATCCGCGACCTTCTTGTTTAGGTACTCGTTCAAAAATGAATGTTGCGCCTGCTAAGAGTCAGTGAAATCCATAAGCATGTGAACACAACTCATACCACTGTCATAGAACTTCTAAATCCAATACGGGGACTCTCTGCAACAATACATCCGGTCAAAACAGGCAATTGAAATCGTTGATTGGTCTCCTTATCAATTAGTTGACCAAGCTTGGCCTCGATTTCGATCTCCACACCTCTGCTGGAGAGCTCGCCCAAGTCTCCACGTGAGACAACGTTGCGAAAGAAGAAATCTGCGACGGTTCTGTTCATTTGGTCAACGGGTTTTGTACCCGTGATACAAGCTTCCCATGGGCCTAGTAAAGCGGATAGATCTGGTTCCGTATCGACCGATGGTGGCGGTCTGGGTATGGAGGGTGAGATTTGACGACGACCATTCGTTTCAACTTTCAATGTGGGAGGCATTGCAACTTCTGGTTGTTTGCCGTTCACCTTTGGCGGCACTCGGTTATTATGAACGCCCTTAGTCCGAATACTCTGAGCCCAAATTGGAGGTTCTGTGTATCGAATCCGCTTTTTCGGTGGCAGTTTTGGAGATGCTGATTCAGATAGAGATGGTCTATGCGTTCCGTTCACAGCAGGCATTGTATCTCGTTGCGAAGCACGAGGCTCGTCGAAAAGTGGCTCACGGTCTTCCATCTTTCTTTTTGACGAATTCATATAGTCGTTATCGGATTGGGGCGTCGTGATATCTCCTCTTGGTTGGCTAGGTAGACGGGTTTTTGGACTAACACTTATGCTCCGCTCCTTTTCACTTTGCGACCTTCTTTGTTGTTCGCTTGTCGAAGTTCGATGTGATTCATACGCGCTCGGAGTGCTGGGGAGTCGAGGGATGGAAGCAGGAGCTGGAGGCGCGGGAGATGTCTGTTGAAACTGAGAGAACGACCCCGCAGAGATACCTCGCTGTTGAAATGGGCTAGTTGGCTGAGGGAAACTAACTGAAGATTGGCGTTGAGTTAAGGGCGGGCCAAGGGGTGTGCCAGGTTGTGATTGTTGACGCTGGTGTTGTGGAATTTGAGTAGGAGGAAAGTGGTTGGCAGAAACAGGGCTATCTTGTGGGTATTGATTGTAATAGGGAGGTTGACTTTGGGCAGATGTAGGTGTTCCGGCTGAAAGTGAAGATTGTGATCGTTGATGTTGGAGATATGGATGAGGAGCCCCTGGTATGCCAATTGGAGGAGTTTGTGGAGCTGGAGACACTTGGCTATGCGAGTTATGATGCTGTAGATGCGGTGGAGCATTGGTTAGTGGGTAACTGTCACGTTGTTGAAAAGATACTGGATATTGTTGATGTTGCGCCGGACTTTGTGGTGTTTGAGACTGGGGAAAAGGATACTGGCTGGTACTGGATGTTGAAGGTGTATGCTGGTACGGAGATTGGGCTGAATATGAGCGTGCTGGAGAGCGCAGGTCATTCTGGGGAGGTTGAATCGGTGGAGGAGGAGGAGGACGGCCTTGATAGGGCCCTGGATATGAAGAAGGTGAGGCATACGGTGCACCCGTTTGTGCGTTGTAGTCCTGCGATGGATGTTTGCCCGGCGAGGCTTGGTTCGGATTCGGATGACTATAATCTCGAAAGCCCTGCTGAGGAGGAGCTTGTATTGGCGTTACCGGTGCAGCTTGCTTGGGGATGTTGCTTTCCCCAGCTTCGGTATTGATGATTGATCGAAGGTCCATGTTTGCGGTCGGTCTGCCAGCACCAGACCACGCGCGCTCGACCCCAGTTTACGAGAAACTTGATATATCCCTCCCAGCGGCACTCATCTGATGGCAATTACGCTTCTGGTCCCAGCACAACAATACTCTCGACGAACGGTGGTTCGATGCTGGCGCAAAGCTCTCTATTCGGACAAAGAATCTCAGGCGACACAAACGGAGGGCACGCTCTACGATGCGATGGCGGATCCGCAGACGGTGGATAAATCGCTAGAATCGCTCGCGGTTGTTGCAACAGTACACAGGATGGCGGCGCCGTGATGGGATAGCCGTGACAGAGACGTGGTCGTGGAGAACAATGTTCATGTATTTACGGGACATTTTCCTGCCAGGTTAGTACACATGCCGCCGTCACCTCCTTAAAGACAGTGTTCGAGCCCATGCAAAAGGGGAGACTTGGCCGCACGTGAGTTGTGCACAAACCATGGGAAGAATCAGTTGCAATGGGAATTTGGGATGGAAAACAGAAGATAGGATATGTTCATCTGAATATGCATGTTATTTGACGATTAAAAGGTTTCTTGCGAGCAATGTTTTCTTTGCGTTCGACGCGTCGGAAGTCCCCTAGTTGATTCCGTATGGCTTTGCCAAAACAGGCATTGTAAATTCAGTTCGGTTCCAGTAGCCTACGCGGACTGTTGGATGCCCGCCAGCTAAGCTTTGAAGGCATTTTGAAAGGAGGGTATCTAGAAATATGGGCTATTAAAAGCCAGCGGAATTATCGAGCCCCGTTTTAGAAAAGTGCTTGCAGCCGCACAGGGAGCTACGTTGGCCTGAGGCTCGGATAGGCAAGGCCCGAGAGGTACGTGTAGCTAGCTTGCCTGGAAGTCAACACCACCTTGAACCTTCAAATCCATCCATCCAACTCATCCATCCCATCACCCCGACATTCTCTCAGCAGCCTCTGCACATTTTTCATCAGCATCCAAATCAAGTCCCAGCGACATTTTCGTTTTCGTATTGAACGACTTTTATTCACCATGCCAGGTCTGACCTCTGCATCCGGAGTGCTAGGTTTCCTGTCCGATGAAGAGCCCGAACTCAAGGTCTTTGCTCTGCAGACCTTGAACGATGACATCGACACACTATGGACCGAGGTTGCAGGATCTGTGGGTCAAATGTTAGCCAAATCCCTAAGTCTTCTCCTGGAGTCTTCCTGTTCAGTGTCCACACACCTTGTGCTAACATATTTTCGCAGTGAGGCGCTCTACGAAGACGAGAGCTTTCCTGAGCGACAGCTCGCGTCCCTGGTACTAGCCAAGGTCTATTATCATTTGCAGGAATACAATGAGAGCATGACTTTTGCGCTAGGTGCTGGCGACCTTTTCAAGCTCGACAAGCAAGGCGAATTCGAGGAAACTATTATTTCACGATGTGTCGATACCTACATCAGCGTCTCTGCCGCCCGTCACGCTGGCCCTCAAGAGAAAGCCGGACATACTGCCCTTCCTACCTTGGCAACATCTTTTGCGAATGGTGCTGGAGAGGCGAATGCCACAGCGGCCCTCACCTCGCCCACCACCCCTTTTTCTCAGTCGACCTTACCTTCAAAGTCCCTGTTGTCCAGAGCTTCAACGAATACCATGCTAGAACCCACCGCGCAAGAAGGGAAGACAGGATCTTCCCTCACCCCGAACCGAGCTACACAAGCAGCTTTGGAGCTGGTAATCGAGAGGCTATTCGAAGGCTGCTTACGGGAAGGGAGATATAGACAGGTCGTTGGAATCGCTGTCGAGGCGCGTAATTTGGAGGTTCTTCGTCGGGTCATCAAACGTGCAAGCGACGACGAAAAGAAAGCAAGCGGGAAGCAAGTTGAGGGCTCAGCAGGACCAACTGAAGAACTAATGGAATATGTGCTGGATATCTGCATGGGTATTGTGCAAGAGCGTGGGCTTCGAACGCAGATTTTAAAGTTGATCCTGGATCTGTTATCCGATATTCCAACGCCAGACTACTTTTCTATTGCCAAATGTGTGGTTTATCTAAACCAGGATGAAGAGGCCTCGACTATGCTAAAGAAACTTGTGGTGCGTAAATTATTCACTGCAACTCCGGAACTTGAATACTAACGAGATATAGTCAAACGATGATCAAACCTCGGCTGCAATTGCCTATCAAATAGCCTTCGACTTATATGACAATGGTACTCAAGAATTCCTCGCCAGAGTTATCAAATCTTTACCTGCCAAAGTCCAAGAAGAATCTGCCGAGAAGGAGAATCGTGAGTCATGAATTCATGCTGAAAAAGATTGCGAACTAATTGGCTTCATACAGCTACTGAAACAGACCAACTTTTGGGTGAACTGAACGATCGCGCTGGTGCCCCAGCTCCAAGCTCCGAGAACGTGTCAGATGAGCATTTTGAAGTCTTTGACCGGATACGCAAGATTCTCGATGGCAGCGAGACGATCAAATTGAACCTCGAATTTCTTTACCGAAATAACCACACCGATCTCAGCATATTAAACAAAGTTAAGGATAGTCTGGAAGGCAGGAACTCCATATTCCATACTGCCGTTACTTTTTGCAATGCTTTCATGAACCAAGGAACCACGAACGACAAGTTTTTCCGTGATAACCTTGAATGGTTGGGCAAGGCTGTGAACTGGTCGAAGTTCTCGGCAACTGCTGCTCTTGGTGTTATTCATCGCGGAAATCTAACACAATGCCGAAAACTGCTTGAACCTTACCTACCCAGAAGGTCGTCGCTCGGAGGCTCGATTTTCAGTCAAGGTGGCGCACTTTATGCGTATGGACTGATATATGCCAACCACGGAGCCGAGGCCCTGGACTATTTGAAGGAGCAATTCAATGATGCCCAGGAAGAAGTCATTCAACACGGTGGCGCCTTGGGTCTGGGCATTGCAGGCATGGCTACTGGGTCAGAGCAGATCTACGAAAGCCTCAAGAATGTTCTCTACACCGATTCTGCCCTCAACGGCGAAGCTGTCGGAGTTTCCATGGGTTTAATCATGTTGGGTACTGGTAACATCAAGGCTCTCGAAGATATGATCACTTATGCACACGATACCCAGCACGAGAAGATCGTTCGAGGTCTTGCTGTTGGTATGGCTCTTATTATGTATGGCCGTCAGGAGGGCGCCGATGAGCTCATCGAAGGTCTATTAAACGATCCCGATCCAACTTTGCGATATGGAGGCATCATGACAGTTGCCCTGGCATACTGCGGGACTGGCAGCAATAAAGCTGTTCGAAAGCTCCTCCACGTTGCCGTTAGCGATGTCAACGACGATGTTCGACGAATTGCTGTCATGAGCTTGGGATTTATTTTGTTCCGAAAGCCTGGTAGCGTCCCGCGCATGGTTGAACTCCTTTCGGAATCGTACAACCCTCATGTACGATATGGCGCCGCAATGGCTCTTGGTATTTCCTGCGCTGGTACTGGTTTAGATGAAGCTATTGACTTGCTCGAGCCAATGATCAAAGACCCTACCGACTTTGTGCGACAGGGAGCTTTGATCTCACTCGCCATGATTATGGTTCAACAAAATGAAGCCATGAATCCCAAGGTTGCCTCCATCCGCAAGACTCTGAAGAAGATCGTAGGTGACCGCCATGAGGATGCCATGACCAAATTTGGATGCGCACTGGCGTTGGGAATTATCGATGCTGGTGGTCGTAACTGCACCATTGGATTACAGACTCAAACCGGCAACCTCAACATGGCTGGTATTGTAGGAATGGCTGTGTTCATCCAATACTGGTACTGGTTCCCATTCACGCATTTCTTGTCTCTAAGCTTCACCCCAACCTCCATGATTGGACTCGACCATGATCTAGAAATCCCAAACTTCAAGTTCCACAGTGCTACTCGACCAAGTCTTTTCGATTACCCACCGGAGCAAGAGGTTAAGACTGATGAGGCGCCCACGCTCATTGCCACCGCTGTCCTCTCGACCACGGCCCAAGCAAAGCGACGTGCACAGAAGAAGGAGCGTGCTCAACGACGAGAGAGCATGGACATTGACCAGACTCCTACCACTCCTAAAATCAATGCTCCTGTAAGCGATAAGATGGAAGTGGATGAGGAGAGCAAAGACAAGGAAGCCAAGGCGGATGAGAAGAAGGATGGAGCTGAGGGCGACAAGGACGCATCTGCAGCAGAGATTGCCAAAAAGAAGCTCGAAAAGGAGAAGGTCGGATATGACATTGAGAACATGTCTCGCGTTCTCCCCGCGCAGCTCAAGTTTATCAGTTTCCCAGCTGGTCGCTATAAGCCTGTCAAGAAGCCCACAGGCGGTGTCATCCTGCTCATCGACACCCAGCCTGCCGAGGAGAAGGTCTTAATTGAAGAGAAGTTGAAGAAGGCTTCGACAGAAAAAGCCGCTGCACCAACGACACTAGAAGACATGCGCAACGAATCTTTCAACCTTCGTCGCCAAGCCGATGCACAAGGTGAGGCGTCCGGGGCCGCCGCCGCCGCGGGGGTCTTGACTGCAGTAGATGAGGACGAAGAAGATGGCGAGGAGGCCGAGTGCCCGAAAGAGTTCGAGTACTTCTCGGACAATGAGGATGAGGATTAGGTGCCAAGGGATGTGTAATTTTAGATTTACTTCATGTTATGCCGACCATACGGCTTGAAGCCTGGGGCTACCTGGGGTCATGGCGCGAAGAGTGCCTATAATGACAGTGTATAACAAGCAGCCGAATGAGAGGCCGTGCCGAAAATCCTTTTTGTGATAGTATGCCACTTTGGTTCTTCTGATAGGTGCTATATAAATATTCCTTCCCGTATCCTCGAATTAGGTTCGTATACCCTCTGGTCCTGAGTTGCTTCAATTTTCGGTCATCCGTAAAAGGGGCATGGTGATATCAAAGCCGGCCAGCCAATTTACGTCTAGACTCCAGATAGAGGCTTGGACGCAACTGGATCAACGTTATCAAGCAAAAGCAAAATTCTTCCGTTCCAATACATCTGTTTATCTACATGGCTAAGCCAGCCAGCCTATCTTATCTCGTGGCGGCAGCTTGGCAGCTTGATCGTTTTCATCTGAGACATGCGGACCTTTTGGCCTCACGTGCAAATATTCTCCTTCGGGCTCCTGACGAATGAGAGCTTCTGAGATCTGGAACAGAACCGGCTACGGCTGTGTCATTTTATCAGTGGCGTCCTGGCATACAGGTATGTTTTCTTAAAGAGGCCATGCTTCCCATACCTTCCTGCAAGTATGTGTACGTGTTGGTTGAAGCTTTGGACTCGAGGAGCTTTCCCCGCGAAGGGTCTCAGACTACCCCCATTATCTGCGGCTTGGTCGCAATGTGATAGGGATAGAGATCTTAGATGCAACATTCCATTGTGGATTTGGGACGTGAGTTGGTCCATTATTGAAAGACGTTCAAGTTGGCAGTGTCAGCCGGAAAAGGCAGAAGATAGGGATCCRMRGMAGCGAAATTGTCAGGTATTTTGGTGGCTACCCTACCTTAATCGGCAGATGCTCATGGCAGTCTCCATAACCTCATGCAGACATGTTGCACGTGCTCTGGACTCG
>JAAMPI010001616.1:0-12210 GCA_013054445.1 Cudoniella acicularis | reverse complement strand
GTCGTGACGGGTCTCCTCCTCGGCGGAGGTGCAATTGTGTTTACCGAAATGACAGAAGGACTTGGCTGTCTTTTAGGCGGCTTTTGCTTCAGTATGTGGTTACTTGTGCTAAAGCCCGGTGGACTCTTGACTTCAACTGGCGGAAAGGCCATCTTCATCGCCTCATTCACAATTGTCACATTCGCAACATCATTCAGTCATTATACACGTCCTTATGGTCTCATCGTCTCGATTTCGTTTGGCGGAGCTACTGCGGTAGTGTTAGGGATTGACTGCTTCAGTCGAGCCGGACTAAAGGAATTCTGGGCATATCTCTGGGATCTAAACACCAATCTTTTCCCCATCGGAGCTACCACGTATCCATTGACAAGAGGAATAAGGGTGGAAATCGCCGCCATTGTGGTCCTTTTCCTTGCGGGCGTCGTATCGCAGTCGAAGCTATGGAAAGTCATCAAAGAGCGTCGTGAACAGCGAAGCGCTGAGAAGCTTCAAGACGAGCGAACGATGGAACAAGAGGAAGAAAATGTAGGTAGAAGAGTTGAAGACCTTAACGCAGAAGAGAGAGAGCAATGGGAGGCCATATATGGTGATAAGGACCAAGTTATCAAATCGAAATCGACATCGACATCCCAGCGAGATTCTGGCGTGGGTGATATGGACAGCCAGAAGAAGGGCCCAAGAAGTATCGTTACCACCATAACTCGCTCTGGAGATGAGGAAATCGAAATGTCGGAAATGGTTTCACCTACACAGACAACCGGTGCAGGACTCGTCATGATGAATAAAGGACAAGATGGTGCGATCACGGTTCGTGTTGCCCGCGATCCAGAACCCGAGCCTGAGTTAGACGAAGACGGAAATCCAATTGATGGCTCACAAAAGGGTCACAGCCAAGTGTCTAGTCATCAACAACAAGACGAAGAGAACATCTGGGTGGTGGGAGCCGACGGCGAAGCACGACTAGAACGGAGACCATCCCGAAAGCAGTCAAAACGATCAACCCCACCGATCGCCGTGAGAGTCTCGGGGGCGCCAGAAGTTGTCCCTTTGCCATTCAAGGTGCCAGAAGGTGAGGTTGAAGATGATAGGTCATCTGTAGCTACCTTTGCAGACGAAGAGCAGGCTGCACAATCTCCTACGAAAATGCGACACTCCAAACGCCTGTCAGCTGGCTCTGCCATTTTGCAACGATTATCCAAGAAATCTCAATTGAGTCTAAGGAATTCAAAGAGATTCTCTGTCGGCGAAGGTCCCAGTACTGAAGATCTTTTCATTCCTCAAGCAGTTGAGGATGATCGAGCAAGCTCAATGGCTGCGACCATGGACGGACTTAGCGACGATGAAGAGATGAGGAGTATACGCTCGTCAATTGACCAAGCACCAGATACCAATGAAGCTCGATCACCGGACGCTGCAACTGCACCTGCTGCAGAAGACCAACCAAAGGAACCTGAAGCAGTAGCCCCTGCGACAAATCCAACTTCTGAACAAAATAAGGAAGAAATAACGCCAACAGAGGTCATTGCTAAGGCGCGAGTGGAAGATTCGACAGTCATAAATAACATTGCCCAACAAAAGGAGGAAATTCAAATGCCAGAAGTCCCTCGATCTTTGACTTCGAGTACAGATCCAAAGCCAGAGCTACCATCCGAAAAAGGCGAGACTTCAAACCCGAGAGGCACTCCATCAGTAGTCTCAGCGGTCGAGTCAAGACCCGCAAGTATCTCAAAGGCGAGACTTCCGCCTCAGTTGTCTAGAGTAGTCATGTCATATCGCACTAATGAATGGGCAAAACACCTTAGCAATGCTGACGCTCCTGAGGTGGACGAATTGCGGATTGAGGAGCACCCTGCCGAAATCATACCTATAGCCGGCGAGGCACCAGCGCCTGTGAATGTCGAGGAGCTGCAGCAAACCCCGGAGAACGCTACACAACCCCCAGCACCGAGAACAGCATCAACAATGTCAAATTATGTTCCTTCGCCACATACGAGACCAAACTCAGCACTGTCAAAAGTGAGCGGATCTCAGTACCTTTCAATGCAAGAGGGTGGCAATGGTTATATTTCACAAGAGCATATGCTTTCAAGAAGCTTGTCACAGCAATCGCTTCATACTCTTAATTCGCAATCCACACACACCCGATTCCGCACTTCCTCAAGCCCACTTATCCCACAGCCAATTGTGGAATCTCCCATTGAAGAAGGTTTCGAGCACTCACCTAATCTACCTTCCACGAATCGCTTCACGAATCCCAATGTCCCATTTGGCACCACCAACACCCTCATGGGGCGGCGAGACTCCATGATTCGCAACAAATCATCTTATTTCAATTCTCAAGTCGCTTTGCCACCTACGCCTGAAATACCTGGACACTACCCTTCGCAAAGTGGGTATCAATCCCCGGCTCAGCAGTACGCCAGCATGCCAGCGTCAAGAGCTGGCAGCGATGCAGGGTCACTTTACAACTACCAAAACAACGCCACCCCTGTGGATGACGACGACAACATGTCTCTCTCTGCTCGAAGAGATATCATTCGACAAGCATCTCTCCAACAACTTTCACAACCGGTAAACACTTTTCAACAAACCCCTATCCCATTCGACTCCCACCAGCCTCGCCGGCAGCCGTCGGCTCCCAACCCAGCCATACGAGAACAACAACTCGCATCTTGGCGGGCAAGCGTGCAGCACGACTTACAGAGTTCTCACGTACCCAAACAATCCATCGAGAGGCAGCGGGGCGCACTGTGGCATGAAAGACAAGTAGAGGAGCAGAGGAGGGCTATCGACGCGCGGAAGAAGGGCGAGAGAGATAGCGCCTTTGACGAGCGGATGAGAAGAGGAGATATGCTTGATGCTCACCGAGAAGCGTTGAGGAAGATGCAAGCAAGTGCGAACAAAAATGTTTGATTCATGCGCAGTGAGCGAGCTATATGTTTAGATAATATGTGTGGATTTATTTCTAATATTTAATAACCGAGGGGACAGCGCCGTGGAATCGGGCGCTGGAGAGGAATTCTTACGAGAGGAATGAGGAAAAATATGTTTGTATATACGGCTTTCAGGCTAAGGAAAGAGCGAAAGCTGCGAAGCTAGGTTATGGTTTATGTATATAAAAGTTTGCGGGTTGTATGAACAAAGAGTATGTCCAACACAGTTAGTAGTAATTACAAATTACTCAATATCTTATAAAAACCGGGTTTCCTTGAAATTGTGAGGCGTGTTAGCAGAAATTCTGCTTTACAACTCGAGTCATCGTGACCTGGTTTGTATGGTGTAACCTCGACACGTGATCCGTGCCACCACGTACTTTTGCAGGGATCTGGTCTAGAAACCGGATTTCTGGTCCAACGCGAGCAACATAAATCCTTCACCTCGCAATCAATACTATTGTTGCGGTTCTAAACTCCTTAGCAATGAATCAACCGACCTGGGAATAAAAAAAAATCTAACAGTTAAGTTGCGCGTCTTCTTGGCCGCTTTCTAACGGCAAGCGCAGCACAGTTCTCTTTGTAACCCTGTTATTAAGCAGAGCACAGGCACATGCGCCGAACCTTCCACTCCATCTCCACGCTTACTCCGATCCGCCCACTAAGTAGAGGGGTCTTCGAAGTTCGAACTCGGTCAGCGATAACATTTGCTGTGAATGCTTGTCACATCTTTCTTATGTCTCCTTCCGTACCTCCAATCCTATCAATGTTCTGAATGAATTTTATCTCTTGTCCCTAGTTCCGAGTGTTCCGCGGTGCAGAGCGATATGAAAAACACATCCGCAGCGCGCGAGCGAGAGCTCTATCGGTCAGTCTGCTCTGTTCATTCCTGGCGTGTGCTCACCAGCTAATGGCATTCATTCTTAGGTACTACCAGCCGGAAAATGACTCCGTTGATGCCGAGGGGAACAAGATTTCGAAGGCCTCCAGCGACCCGATCCTTACGGCCTTCGCACAGCTTGGAGCGCATCGCCTGAATGCAAAACGGGGTTTGATCACTCTATCTACGAATGATGTCGAATATATGCTCGCGGAATCGGGAAAGGCGCTCTCCTTGCAACGAGATGATGACGAGAATGATCGTTTGTGGCACGGTGTGGGAACCTTCCAATGTCGCCGCAACAACACACACAAGACAGTTGGCGCTGAGCTGGTGGCACATTTCTGTGCTTCAGATGATACGCATATTGTTGTCAATGATCTTTCGAAACATGAAACCTTCAAGGACAAATGTGTCGTGGTTGAGGAGCCTTATGTCCGATTCTTAGTTGCTGTACCTCTCCGAACACCGTATTCAAAAGCAGTCATAGGAAACTATATTGTTGCGGACGATAAACCCAGGGATGGATTGAATGAGTCGGAGCTCGAATTCCTAGTAGATATGGCTGTGACGGTCATGGATTATCTCGAAGCCGGACTTCTCAAACGGAAGCAGTATCGATCGGAGCGGATGATCAAGGCTATCAGCTTGTTCATTGAGGGCAAATCAACACTAAGAGACTGGTGGCTTGAATGGGGACATAGACTTCAACAGCCCAGCCTCCAAAAACGCACTCGCGTCCCTGTACCCCTCGATCATCTTGCGGATGCCGAGTTTGGGGTACAAGAACCGACTGCGAATCTCTCAAAAGGCTTAGATGACTGGCCAGGAAACGACCATTCTCTCCCTCAGACACCGTCTGTATCATCGGCCCCTTCAAGAATTGATTTTGGGGATGGAAGGCCGACACTACCCCGAGGGGAAAGCCATCAAACTTCAACAGATTCTACTGCACCTTCAACCCTTGTTTCTAAGTCGTGGAAAGATCGGAATAGCTCAGTGACTACTGTCGATACATTGGTTGAGCCTCCTCCTGACCGTTCTGATAACAGACAATCAGTTTCTTTTGACCTACCACCTCCTCAATTATCGGACGACATTTCGAAGGAACTACAGGACGCCTTGCTATCGGCAGACTTAAAGGCAGTCTTTTCTAGAGCAAGCAATCTCATCAGAGAAGCTATAGGTGTTCAAGGTGTCATATTCTTCGACGCCAGTATTGGTACTTTTGGTGCGAGTGCTGACAGGAATATTATGGAGGAGAAGGCACCCGGGCAATTTCATGTTGACGTGGCACCGACGAGTAGCGAAGATGAGCTCGGAAGGAAGTTATCAGCCCCTGAAAACGACATTAACGGACACTCAGATTCAGGTCAACAAACTGAACATTCAACTGAAAAGTGTTGCAATATTTTAGGATTTAGCACTCGTAGTCGTTCCAGTCTACGTGGGCATCAACCTTCCGAAGAATATGGACACCTCCCTGAAACCATATTAAGAAGACTGCTGAAACGCTATCCGCATGGGAAAATTTTTAATTTTGACGCAGACGGAGCCTTCTCGTCCAGCGACACAGACAATAGTACACCAAGAATGGACCCAAGTACTGGGATTGAACACCATAAACACGAAAATAAGACTCGCCGGAGACGCTTGTCGAAAGAGGCCGAGGCAAAGGCAATTTTGAATGTTTTACCTGGAGCACGCAGTGTCTTTTGGTTTCCTCTATGGGATCAAAACAGAGAACGTTGGTTTGCTGGAACCTTGGTGTGGTCGACAACTCCCACGAGATGCATGTGTCCTACTGAGGATTTAACATATCTTGCTGCATTTGGAAATAGTACGATGGCAGAGGTGGCTCGAATTTCAGCCCAAGTGTTGGATAAGATGAAATCAGACTTCATATCAAGCATATCTCACGAATTACGATCTCCTCTCCACGGCGTTCTTGCAAGCGTGGAATTTTTACAAGAAACATCTATGAGTGAGGTCCAGGAGGAAATGGTTAGCAATATCCAAGCTTCGGGAAAAGTTTTGTTGGATACTATTAACCATGTACTGGATTTCTCCAAGGTCAATCGAAAAGCAAAGAACAAACCAAAACTATCAAAGGGTTTGGGCAGGCGAAGAAAGAAGCATTCTTCAGATCCACCACGAGCCGAGGATGACGAAGAGGAAAAAACAGACATTTTGGTTCTATCCGAGGAGGTTATTGAAGCCATCTACGCTGGCCAAAGTGTTAACAAATCCGGTCTCAATCCGGCGAAGCGACACTCAGTGGTCCCCAAAGACTCGCCGCTTACAATTATCACCCATGTCAAGTGGTATCCTGAATGGACCTTTGATATTGATCCTGGTGCTTGGAGTCGAATCTTGATGAATTTGTTTAGTAACGCTATGAAATATACCAAAACCGGATTTGTTAAAGTTTCACTGGAGGTTGAAGATGAAGGCGTTGCGCGGAGCAAAAAATCCCGTTCCTCCCTCTTATTGAAAGTTAAGGATTCCGGGAGAGGCATCTCTGAAGAGTTTTTGAAGCACAAATTGTATAAACCTTTTACGCAAGAAGATTCTCTTGCGACAGGTACTGGACTTGGTCTGAGTATTGTGCGGCACATCATACAGGATTTGGGTGGTCAAATCATGTTTACGAGCGAGGTGGGAACTGGTACGGAGGCTACTGTCCGTATACCATTAACAGCTTCCCAAGTCCCTATTAAGACTGACGGGCCGAACATGGTTTCCGAAGTTAGGAAAGCTGTCAAGGGTTTCAAATTCCACCTTGAAGGTTTTGATCGATACCCAGATATTTCAGAAACACCAACCGGTATTCTTTCACCAGATGTAGAAGGAGCGATGTTGCTGAAGGAATCTGCTAATTCGTTGATGACTGGCTGGTTTGGAATGGAATCTAGTTTGCCTCTCGCCTCTGACGGATCAGGCGTTGATGTGATAGGCATTATGGAGTCTGGCATCGGTGACAAATCCGTGCAGGATATTTTACAAGCTTATGATCTCAAGCGACCTACGAAATCTGGCAAGTCGATCGCAGTTGTGCTGTGTACTGGATACCGCCCCGGGCCTAGAATGAATACTTGCGGGTCCTTCCAAATGTACTATTTACAACAGCCGTAAGTTCCCTCTTTTCACACACTGCAAGTTATTAGAACATGCCAGCTGCTTCAGGTAGTCCTTGAAGCATGGTTAGCCATGAGTAATTTTTAGTGACCTACATCATATGAGGCTGCCACCCTTCGGGTCAATCCAGAGTTGTGAATGCCCTCACGCTTCCCAAAACTGGACATGAAAATTATTTGTCTTTTCTCCGTGCTGCGTTCAGTCGGGGCATCACTTACGCTCAATTAGGTACGGACCTCATAAAGCCGCCAAGATTCTTCATACCGCCTTCTGCCAAAACAATATTACTGTTCCTGGGACTGAAACCAACGAGGGAGAGCAACCTACACAGACAAAACCTGTTCAGATTTCCACCCAAAATCTAGAAGTGCCTTCCGAAAGGCAGGTCCATTCACCGAGACCGGATACTGAGAAAAACCAGTCGACACCTACTCCTTCGCCCATTAAAGCCCCCGATCAGCCTTCTGAAAATGGCAAACCGTCAAACCCTTCTACGACTACTGAATCCAAAGAAATGCGTGTTCTGCTCGTCGAAGACAACGAAATAAACCTCAAACTTCTCGTCGCCACCATGCGCAAACTCAAAATAACCCACAGCACTGCCATGAATGGTCTCGAAGCCTTGAATACCTACAAAGACTGCCGCGGTCAATTCGACGTGATCTTTATGGACATTTCCATGCCTGTGATGTCTGGCATCGATAGTGCGAGACATATCAGGAGGTATGAGAAAGACGAGAAGTTAGAACCGACGAAGCTGATTGCGTTGACGGGGGCGGCGAATCCTGCGACAAGACAGGAAGCTTTTAGTAGTGGGGTGGATTTGTACTTGACGAAACCGGTATCGATGAAAGAACTGAGGGGAATGTTGGAGGAAATTCGGAGGGAAGGGTGGGGACCAGCTATGGGTGAAAGAAAGCTTTGATACGAGGGAATAAAACCCTAGCAACCTCTTGCGCAGCTCCGGTTGATGAAAGAAAGACCCTTCCGGGCGGCTTACCGAGAACAGTTAAAAATTCACCTGGAGTCGAATTTGCAATTCCAAAAGAGGATGGTGGAATTTAGGAGCCTTTGCCGAGAATGTCGAAAAACAGGCAAGCCTTGATTGAGAACAAAATTGTTCGATTTGAAAATTTGGCTGTCATCTGCTTGTTCAGGATATGGCGTAGCCGCGTGGTTTGGGATTAAAACTTTAGCGTGAGAGATGCCTGGGAAACAGCATTGGATGAATTGAGATAATGAGAAATTAATGAATAGTTGCTATGGCTTGACCCCGACTCTTAAAGTTTATTTCCTCTACTGTAGGAGGTAGAGCATTCCTTGGGCAGAAGCTAGTAGAAGCAACAAAATAATTTGTAGGGTACTTTTCATAGCGCTGAATGGTGACAACACTCCATTTCTCTCGCAGTTTTTTTAGGGCTTGGATTGGATCATTGAGTAGGGGTAAGCTTTCTATAAAATGGTTTAATATATCGTCTACGATTTTTGTTGTGGTTGTTGTTTTCTGGGGCTATTGAGGCTCCTAGGTTAAGGGCCTATTCGGCCACTTGACAAACCCTCTAATAACTCCTTATTTTTCAATTGTTTTCATGAGCCTATTAACTCTAGGCGCTGACCCTCCTAATAACCCCCAACAACCTTTTTGTCGGATAACAGGGTTTCGCGTGGTAGAACAGGCCTTAAGCGAGGTGCCCCTTACATACACGCCGTGATCTTTTGTAAGCCATTTGTACTGTACTCACTGTGTTAGAGAAATTCAAGTCTTTGACGAGTATGAGACTATTTTATTTCGCAGGCAAATTATTTCTAGACTGCACAAAAGATCCATACCTTACTCTCGGAGTACGGTAAGCTTTTGAATATACTGAGTAGAAGTATAGATAAAAACTCCTTTGGACTTACCTTCCAAATGCGTAGCACCCTGCCAAACTTGTGTAACCCCACCCCCTGTACTGTTCATATGTAAAATAGCCGGTGAATGACCTCGAAGTTGGTTCAACGGTGCAGCCTTGTCATTCCAAAGTTGTTTTTTGGATCCCAGCTTTTTATGTCAACTCCCCCGTCACCTCCTCGTTTTAAGCCCTGTAGTATTTTGATAGCACAACCAACCCAAACAATGACCCCTAACAATTGACGAAGTTGCCTGTGTGGCGCAATTCGCAATCCTTCCTTTCCAACACTTCAAATAACGTGGGTCTCACCCCCTCAACAAACCCTCTCTCCTTCTCGAGTTTTGCGGCTCTTTGAAGTCGGAAAGTCGCGAGATTCGCGCTTCTTCTGTACTATTTCGCCCCGATGATGGCGAGGAATTTACGATTACATTTGTTTTATTGCACTTGGGCCCTGTTGGCGTTCAATACCTTTGGCAGCAATATTCGCTTGACGAACACAGAATGGAATGTGACTGCCGGTCACCCCTTCATAATTACCTGGGCAAATGCAACTGGTGCTGTGCAGGTAGTGCTGGATACTTTAGAAACCAACTCGTCAACAACTATTGAGAACACGCTCAACTGTATGCGCCTTCTTTCCCCTTGTTTGAAGAAGAATTTAGGCTGACATAAACGGAAAACAGCTGCGGTGACAGACCCGTCATATACCTGGAATGTCTCCTCCACCATAGCAGCAGGAACCTACGAGCTTGAAGTAGCGTGTGGAGGTTTCTATGACTATTCACCCACTTTTGAAATAGCAGGCGCTTCGTCGGCTTCTTCTTCAACAAGCAGCAGTAGGGCAACGGCTTCAACACCTACAACAGGCTCCTCCGCATCCTCCGCATCCTCCTCCTCCGATTCTAACAATTCTTCACCGACACCATCTTCCACAGGCCTCGCCTCAGGAACCAAAGTAGCGATCGGTGTGGGTGTAACAGTTGGCGCTCTTGTGATTATTGCGTTGATAGCGCTCGGCTTCTTTCTCGGGCGGAAATCAGCAGCCAATAAAGCCATGCGGGAGGAGGAGACTTCACCGAATATACCGGATGATGTGGGAGAAGCGAAACCGAGTTTGGTTGAGCAGAGTTTGGCTGAGATAGGTGAGGGGGTACTGGTTGGGGAGCTGGATGGGTTGGCGAGGTCGGAGTTGGAGGGTACCGGCAATGGAGGGGTAGGTGGAGAGGAGCCCGAGAGAGCTGAGTTGGAGGATCGACAGGTGGGAGGGTGAAATACTTGTTTTTTTTCTAAAGCCCTGCCATGGTCATGGGAGTGGAGTAGATGGGATTGGTTGAGTCGAGGGGAATGGACGAGGAATGGGTAACTTCAAAACATTTAACGGGAGGAAGAGAAAGGAAGGGTAATACCCAAGATAGGCCGCAAATGGAGGCGGGAAGTAGGCAAGTAGCTCACTTCGAAAGTGGGCTAGAAGCTGTTGGAGTGGGATGAGGATGATGGTGGGTTATTCCACACACACGGTGTGCGAGAAGTGAAAACTTTCACTTTCGATTCCGAGCTGCTGGGAATTTCCGACTTGGCTTCTTCCAGACGTATTTTTAAATCCGAGGAATATCACTTTAGACATGTACATACACGTGGGCCTGTAATCATGGGTTTTGTTGGGGGGGGGGACTCAGAAGCCTTTCACTTCGACTTATCTGTCACAGCCGGTTGTCGGCACGTAGATACGCAATATCACTTCAAAAGACAGAAATAATAATCAATTATTTTTGACCACACTTAACGTGAATTTTATTTCTGATTTCGAAATAAACATGAAGATAATTTTGGATGTCATCAATGTGCACAATGTTGATAGAATCGTGAAGTGAGTTTGCGAATCGATAGTTCTATTCTGGAAGAGACATCGCGAGTTTTTAGCACACTTGACACATTCTACGGACTGAGTACTGTACACCTAGCTTACGTATCTACTGACGTAAAATAAATGCTCCAAAACAAGCCCTCTCGGGCTCTTCGATGCACGAACATATGTCCTCCCAACCTTAATGGCCACAAAAACACCAACATCAAAAAAGTCTCAAGAAGGTCAAGGCTGAAATGCCACCTCGCACAGCGATTTAGTTGCCCATCTTAGCAGCGTACCATCAATGCAAGCCTCGTCTTCAGCCTTTGATAAATGTCCCACTTCTAGCTAATAATTCTCACTCAAAGTATGATCTCACGTGCCCAACTCGGAGCTTCGAAAAAATCAGCCTTGTCTCAAACGGTGATGGAAGGATAACACCCAATGGATAGACCCACGTGTTTGCAATGGGGCTGTGTTACTTTGCGGTTTGGAGGTGCAAAAATGCACCGCTGACGACGACTAGGCTTGGGAGATGCGAGTGTAGATATAAGAAATAGATATTGGATGATATTTCTCGACATCAATCGAGGAAAGCTTCTTAATTTTATTTAGACTTCGTCTGCAAGAAATGCGCGCAACGCCATTTTTTCCAGGGACAAGGGTTTTACTAGAGCTATCAGAATTGCTTTTTCAGCTGATTGCTATCTCCTGATTCGATAGAGAAGGTAGAAACTCAGCCTCGCTCAGCCTTACCCCACGGCTAGAACAACAACATACCACGATATTGCACCTCGCCTCATTCTACTCCACTTCATCTCCGTCTTTTCCTTTCCCCTCTCTGCTGCAAAAATGGCAGCTAAAGGCAAGAAGTTCTCGTGGATGCGCCTTATCAACAACGCCGTTCCCAACTTCGCCAGAGACTCTAAAAATGACGTGAATCTTAGTCCTCAACAGGCTGATAGTGAGTCCCCCTTCTTGACTGTCTCTCACGATCAAAAACTCTCGTTCTTTTCTATAACATTCAAATAAATTTGCCCTTTAATGTACTACTCTCATATTCTCCCCTCACGTCATACTCTAGCACAACCCACGAACTACAAAAACTAACCCCCCCTCACAGCCCTCTTCAACTACCAACTCTCCCTCCCACGCCACCTCGGTCCCGAAGCCTTCTACATCACCAACCTAGTAGCGACCTCCTCCCTCTCACAAAAAACCCATAAAATCCTTCTCAAAACCGGAATCATCCTCCCTGCCCCAGATTCCTCACCTTCCACATCCTCACCCGAAACCCCACCACCGCCGCAACCAACGATCAGAACTGATCTAATCAACAAAAACTTCGCAAACCAACATGCAAGTATCAGTGTGCATACGCAGAGGAAGGTCGTAGCGCTGTTGTTTTTCTGGGAGGAGGAATGTGTTAGGTCGAGTGTTTTGGAGGGGGAGGAGAGGGAGATTTTGGAGGCGTTGAGGGAAGTAGATGGTGGGAATGGGAATGGGAATGCGCAGGCGAAG
>JAAMPI010001615.1:0-12218 GCA_013054445.1 Cudoniella acicularis | reverse complement strand
TTTTCTTTCTTTGAATTGTAAATATGTTCGAGAGGGGATTTCAGAGCTTATTATGACAAAGGCAGCTGCAGTCAGCATCCAACATCCAACTTCAGTAGTTGATTGGAAAGTTGTTCCGAGGTACTCACCAATTATGGAGCTATGACCAACAACTTTAATAGGCTCACTAATTTTACCTACAATTATTACCTGTGCGCAAAGTGTTCTACGTACGACCCTCTTCAAAGAAACTCTATACAGAATTATTTAAATTATTAATATTAATCTCGTAAATTTAATAAATAGGCCCCTCCAGAATTAAAATCATTTAACAGCACAACAATGCAGATTAAACTCGTAAACTTTATCAAGTTAATATTCCAAAAAGGGGGTCTACTTTTAGCTTACTAAAGACGTAAAAAAGACAGCCTTTGAAAGGAGAAGGTGCTTATATGTTTTCATTGAAGCTACTATATCGTAATACCATTTGGTAGTCTACTGGCTTATTGGAATAATTCGTACGCTAAGTTGCGTTGAAGTGTTATATCTACTAGTGAAAATTAATAATTAGTGCGTGCCTCGGGACAGAACTGCAGAGACAGCAGATATTTTTGGTGCGCGATAATCAACTAGAACTAACAGTGACAACAAATATTCCCATAGTTCATCTGTGAACAGAGTTCAAATGAGGTGATCAGCGTTTTAATGTTGAATTAAAAGACTTGAGGACATTAGAAACAATCAAGCGCCGACGACCACGTCTATCAGCTTCCCCAGAGCTCCACACTTACCAAATCCATCCCCGTTCAATCGATCCACTCCACTCCCCCTTTATTATCATCAATTCGTGAAAGGGCATATACTCAATCACAGTATTCGCTTAACCCCTGAACCTCCCAATTAAAGCGGTCCAATGGCGAATGTGGTGTCATAGCAATTGTAGTCGCTATACGTGATTAGCCCCGCTCACACCTATTGCAAGCGCCGGTGTTGGTGAGCCACAAATTTCTAGATTCGTATATGAATTATACGGTTTCGTAGCCATTAAAACCAACATGACAGAATCAACAGTGAAGAAGACCTCAGAGTATCCAGAATCGGGACCAGTGAAGTAGATCCAGTCGACAGTAGATAGGGAGAGGTTGTACTGGTTTATGGGCTCGTGGCCACTTGGTAGCCGTTGGCAACGACATGTATTGAGCCGCTTCTGAAGCCATAAATTGATTCTTGGCTGGTGACGGTGGTGTCGAAGGAGAAAGCTCCATTTCTCGATGAATAGAGAATTTGTACATTGGGGCCCAACTCCTCCAGGTTCGATAAATACACTTAATGATGAAATCGAATACCGACGGAAACCAAATAAACGTCCTCGACTCACAAACGAAGACACGGTCAGCCTTCCGGTGACTGCTCGACCCAGTTCCCCTAAGGGCTCGGGCAAGGCTTCTAACGACAAACCCAAGGGCGGACGGAATCAAATACACGCAGTTACAACACGTGAGTCTAAAGGCCACTTTAACGCCGAAGTTATGTGGTGGGATGCTACTATAGCGAGATGCAAGGCTCTGCGTAAATTTTTAGCGCAGCAAAGGCAGCATATTACAACACTTGATGCCCTTGACACCGAACAATGCCAAATAGTTGCCGAAATATCAGCTGATCGCCTGCCACGAGGCACACGGCTGCAGCTCAGTAGAGAGCTTGGAGACTTAGAGGAGAGAAGAAATAAGGCGACTATAGGAAGCAAGAGAAAGTAACCTTCGAACAACACTCCGAACCGGAAGAGACGAAAACGACCGCCTACCAATACCTCAAATGTTAAGAAATAAAAATCAAAACCACCATCGAAAAATACGCCGAGATTGGGAGGAGTTGGTGCACTTGGTGCCAATGGCAACGAAGGTAAGGATGCCATCTAATTCGCATCAAGCACCAGTCTGACAACACTTACCAAACCCAGATTCACACTTCGAGCCTTCCATGCGTCTAGAGGCTGACTCGTATTGCCCGTCGCAAGACGAAATAAGTCGCGGGTCAAATTCGAACCATGGTACTTGTTCTAGAGAGTCATCCACCAGTTCGCATAACTAACATACAACCAGATTGTGAGCAACAAATCTCCCGTATAGATATGTTGATAGCTACAGCCACCGATCCGGGCGGCGACCATACCAATTTGACCAATTTAGCACACACTGAGGAACAGCAGCAGTCTTTGTTGCTAGAAAAGGAAGCAGGGATTCGAGGTGAGTTCCTAATGCGTTTTAGATTGCTGACAAAGACTAACTTGTGACAAAGCAGATAACCAAGGCCGCGTATTGGATCGCCCGGTATCACATCAAGTGGGCTTAAATAGTTAGACGATGAATTTAATGCCACCAAACAGTTACAACTTGACAACCTTTTCATTGTTGAATGGGTCATTTGATCCAAATAGTTATGACTTGACAGCATTTTCATTACTAAATGGGTCTTTTGACCCCGATAGTTGTGATTTAACGACCTTCGCCTCTTCCGTGTAATAACGAAGTACCACTTCGTTAGGTCAACGGAGTGATGACAAGGAGATCCAAAGCAGGACTAAGAATAACGGCCCCAGTTATATGGGTCTTCCAACCTGTGAGTAACTGTCTCCCCGAAGAGGTCGGTGTACCACTGATGATTCGGATTGGTATCAAGTCCGCCCATGTGCCTTCCTTGGTATGGACAGGTGCAGATTGTGGTCCCGGAACTCGTAACACTGAGTATCCCAACTCTTTTGAATCAATCTAGTAGTCTCTTAGTATAGTTTGGAACTGTAATAATAAGAATATACCTTTGCCTTGATACCTAATACGCCGAATAGAGGATCAAGTTTAATTCGCCGATCAGTTGCTATACAATAGCCAATATCTCCTTTTGCCGCTATTCTGAACTGTGTATTCTCAAGCCAAGCATCGAGCTCCTGTATAACGTCCGCGACCCCTTCCAGCTTTTGCGGCTCATTCAAAGCCATAGCCCTATTGGACCTATGTGCGAAGCTGATAGAAAAAAGAGACCTGAAATCGGTAGACTCGAGAGCTGTCGGACGCGTCGCTTGATGGGAGGTCGTTTGATAGAAGAGGGTTGAGCCGATGCGTTATGAAACCTACTCTATATAATGCCCTGTTAGTCTTCGAATATATTAATGTCTGTCTCGATCTATAGACTACTAGGAGCAACTATTTCTACTTGGTTCACGACTGCTTGCACAATCTAATAGGGGTGATGGAAAGGGTTTTGAATCCCACCAACCCTATTAAGCATGGGATTTACGCACCTTCGCAGCTGTAATGTTTCGCTTTGGAAAATTTTTTAGGATCAAGTTAGTAGTTGATTTCCTAAAATGTGGGAAACGGAATTATGGAGTCGAACATCTTCATCGCGCCGTTCCACGATGACTTCATTTGCTGCAGCAGAATTTCGCTTGGTTATCATCACGTGATATATAGTGTTAATTAACCAAGGCGTGCATGTTGCAACGTGGCTCTTTAACGGCGGTTCCTATTTCACAGACAAAATCTTTTATATCTCGTAGCTATGGATTTCCTTTGCGATGGATATAGTCATCCACCATCATTCACAAGCTCCTTCTTGAATTTATCCCTAACATAACCTAGTACTTTCGTGCGCTGAGTTGTAAACTCGGAGGAATCTTGCGTTGGCAAGTACAGTCGCTAGCGAAATCGGCTTCCACATTAAACACTTCTAGATTTTCTGCTAAGCCACGATGCCAAGACACTACTGTTTGCACTAGATCTGTTCTGGCTAGCCGGCTTATATAAAGCAAAGGCCAGGATAAGGCGCTAAAGCTCATAATTCTGTCACGTGCCCTGAAGATCAAAGTCCTGCTAGCATAGCACCGTCCAACAACGCCGCCGAAACCACCCCTCTCTTAAACGCTTTACTCAACTCTTCCATTCTTCCTTTTCCCTCAAAAACGTTCTGTTCACCAAATGCTTTCTTCTGCACGCTGCAGAAAGAAGCACTGATGGAATTCCCCTCCACGCCTACAATCCGGCATCGGATTCGGAATCTTCACCCCATTTTGCACATAAAACCGCTTAATTTGAGACAGCGTCCCAGAAGTCGTATTATCATTCGTCAGGAACTGCGTGGCGACAGTAAAAGGCTTACTACTGTCAAGTGTTTTTCCTTGGCCGTAGAAAGAAGTGACGTTCATACGATAGGGGTTAAAATCGCATCCGTCGGGATCGCAAGGCTCTTTTGCTGAAAGAGAGCAAGAATCATGAGTATAAGGTGTTTGAGATGTATTGGTGCAGGAGTGAGCGGAGGGGACGGTCGATTACGAGTTGGCTTCCCAGATGTTGATCTCAGGGCAGCAGGAACCGTGAGAGCCTGTGCCGATGCCGGGGGATGAGGAAGATGGTGTCCAGCCTTCGACATTTGCCTGCAATATTGAACTAATTAGCACTTTACTTCTCGGCAACTTACAGCAAGTAAGTATGAGGATTGTTTGAGATGAACTATACCTTCCCATTTACAAACTTGGAAGTCCGCAAACACCGCGCATCGCAATAGCCAGTCCCATATTTTGCCCCCGCTTTATTCTCCGGATACCTAGATAACCCTCCATCTTTATCCATCGACACAAATTTCAAAGATCCACTTCAGCCGTAAGGAACATTTGACGTGTCGACTGTGAGGCTGACTTCCTTGTTGAGGAGGTTGAAGAGTTGATAGTGCGTATCATTCGCTATGAGAAAGACGCGTGAGCCGTATTGTGTCAAGTCTGCATCGTTTCTCGAGTATACTAGTCTTTTTCAATTAAATTCGTAATTCTTCCCGGATTTTCTCGAAAAGAAAAATAAAAAGGGTGGAAGGTGGAGGGAGGTGGTTAGGAAACAACAACATACTTCACTTCCTTACCCGAAACCCTCACAGCAGCACTATTCGCATAATCCACCGCCTCCAGCGCACAACTCTTCGCACAACTCACATCATCCGGACAGAGCGATGCATTCCAGCCATTACCCTGAAAGCAATTCGATGTGCCGTTTACATTGTGAATCCATCCTCAATTGGCATTTACTGTGAGCTTCGAATTTTGCTGCGTGCAGAAACTACCTCCATTACTAGCATTTGCGCAGGATTCCCAAGTGAATGAGGGGTGAGTTTCGGCTTATAAGGTGCCGATTTGTTGGCTTAAGACTGAGGGAAAGATGGTTGAGAAGAGAGACTTGAATCATAATGAAAATAGACCGTTGCGGAAAAAAAAAACATTCTTGATGGTCTCGCGAAACTGCCTTACAATAACTAGATACATATATGTATTGAGAGAAAACAATTGTAACACGACCACCAATTAACTTTTGCCTCAATCCATCTGAACGTACACGAAAACTGCAGAATGCTGCAATATTCTTTAGGCTGTTTTCATAGACTATTTGTGTGCAGATTTTGAAGCCTTTACGATGAGCAAAATTAATCAATTTCGGAGAAAAAATATGTCGTGCCAAAACCCACCGCAGAACCTTCAAAGGAGGGTACGTCAGCTCAAATATGAAGGGAAGCTTCTTTGTCAAGAAAGAAAAGGTTATGAGAAGAATCTGTCATCTGGCCACCTTGAGCTGATCTCATATTTGATGCAGAACTATTCAATTGGGAGATTAGCTACGATCTAGGCAGAACAGAAAACTGATGTTATATGAATTTAAGGTTGACTGATATACCTAACCTCGATGATAGAGGGAAAAATGAACTTACTTACGAAGTTATGGTCTGTGCCCTTCAACATCTATTTTTGACCTGGCCTCTTCCAAACCATCATCGCACCCCTCTTCTTCTCCTTTCAAAAGCACCCCAAAAACAAAACAAACCGCACAACTACTCCTAGCCAACAACACCGGCGTGATTATCGCCACCCAAAAATTAGTACACCAATTACTCCCATGCGCTAAACTCGTCGTACTTGCTCTCGTGCGTTGGGGTTGGATCTCAGTAGCATACACTTTGATGCCAACAGCCCAAGAAATTGCGTAGACGATGGTGAAGAGGTATATGGAGAGGATGACGAGCCAGCGACTGGCGCCGGTTGATGCGTGCACGGAAGAGGTGGCGTAGAGGATGCCGATGAGGAACATGAGGAGGGAGAGGACAGTGCCGCCGTAGATGGTGCTAGTGCGGCGGCCCCATTTATCAGAGAAGAGGAGAGCTGGGATGGTAAAGGTGAAGATTAGGAGGGCGGAGATGCCAGAGGCGAGGAAGGAGGCTTTGGTGGATGTGAGGCCTGCTTGTTGGAAGAGAAGTGGTGCGTACTTTGTTCTTCAATTTAGTACGATTCATACCTAGAGATGAAAATGTTCTTCAGAAAGTGGTACTCACGTAAAGAACCCCACCAATACCGGATAATTGCTGCATCCCCATCAAGAAAACAGCCAGTAGAGTTCATATCCTCACATCTTTAGCAAACATATCCAAAAACCCCGATTTCATCGCAGACCCCCTACTTCTTGTACGAGCAATGATATTCGGTCTCTCAGGCGAAACCGAACGGCTGCGGGCGGGCGTATTCAGAACTCCAACCTCAATATTTATATCTGCTTTTTCGCGCTCGGAATTGGCGACACCGAGGTGTTCCCATGTACTGAAAGCATCGGCGTGACGGGACGAGCCAAAGCGCGGAGGCAGCAGAGAAGAGGAATGAGAAGGTGGTGGGACGATGAAAGGGGTGCGCCAGGCGAGGGAAGAGGAGAGGTATTCGCTATCGTAGCAGGTGAAGGAGCCGGTGACGATGCCCACGGTTATTAGGAACTGGGGGTCCGTAGTTAGAGGACCTCTGTGACTTGGTGGAGAGGTTTCGCAGATGTAGCTAGGGGTTGTGAGTATATATCATTTTAACTGTAAARGGTGGGGTGGGGAAAGATATACACAACTAGAGTTCCGAGATAGAGCCCTTTGCCAACACCCTCAATACATTAACCAACCACAAACACCGCAATTTTAACAGCACGAACTTCAAGCGCGGCTCCAATACCGAAAATGAGAGCTCCAACAGCAATGGCTTTGGGACGACCAAGGATATCGGCAACGCGACCAGCAAAGAAAGACGACACCGCGGCAGGAATCAAGATGGCCGAGACGACCAAGCCGTGAACAGTCGCAGACGGTGTGCCGAATTCCGCAACGAAGCTCTTCATAACCGTTACTGGCCCAATAATACCCGTTTCCATTCTATTTCATTATCAGCCGAATTTATTCCTAATCTTGAGAATGAGGATAGCTACCTAAAAAGGAAACCCCCAAACGAACAAAGAATGCTTGCGAGAACATATTTTGGTACTCTTCGGGAGGATTTTATTAAATTCATGATTTTGAAGTTAAAGAAAGCTGCAAATTTTCGTTTCGGCTGCTAAATAAGTGGTACGCAGTCTTATCTACTTATCAAAATCTGTTGAAGAACGGTGTAGAAAAGTAGAGTGGGTGAGAAATCGTACATGAAGCATGACTAGTGACAACGAACGGCATTGCTAATCTCATCCTCGTGGAGCAATACCTTAGATAACCAAAGGCGACAGAAAAGAGAAAAATTAACACGATCTAATAGTAAAGAATTATATCTCCCTTTCGAAGTCCACTGCCCTCACTCTCGTGGAGCAATTGTTTAAGTAAGGAAAGGAGGCAAGGGGTTCTCGATGTAAAAGTTTTGGAAAGAAAACGGACTTGTGAAAATTACAAGGGAGCAGACAGGATAAATAGGAAAAAGAAATTGCTTACTCAATTCTTCCTAACCGATGTTTCAAAGTGTTAAAATCGCTTGACAGTGTCCAATAAATAATAAAAAGAGTTAGATCCTTAGAAATATGTCAGATAAATTCATGCCATCAAAATCCATCATAAAAGCCAGGGGTATCGCGCAAGCCAGAACTCCAACGCAATACTAGATCCCAGGTCGAAACCAACCTTATCCTAAGCAGGCATAATTCCTGCTACAACAACCATAACACCACCGTAGATTCCTGCGCACATTAAACCCTCGTTTCCCGCCAATGTCGTTTTTTCCACGACACCTACTTGAACAGCACCAAATACAACACCAGCCGCAATAAGGCTCATCACAGTGATCCTGCCCAGGAACCCTGGAATTAGGAAGAATGTAAGGAATGGGATAAGAACTGCGACGGCAATAGCAGCAGCAAATGTTGAAAGTGCTGGTTGAGTTTTCGCAACTGTTTCAGGATTAAATTCCACAGTTTTTGGTTGCGATGCAGTAGTTGATGGAGGATAAGACAATGCAGAGGATTGATATGAAGTCGCATCGGAAGATGATGACGATACATGGTCGGAATAAATGGAGACGAGATCATCATCTGGATCTAGAAAATGTGTCTCGGCTTCTGCGATAGGTTGCGCCGTTTGGAGGTACGAGCGGTAAGAAGAAATATCTTCGGGTCCGGGTGCGGACAGTGAACGCGTGGAGTTGAAGGAAGCAAGTGCTTGATCTGTTGACATTGTTAGAATATCTCGCAAGTCGATATATATAATACGAACTATATTGGGCGAGCTTGAATCCAATTTTCCCAAGCACGTCAGTCTTGTGCCACTGTAGCTCGCCACCAATGGCCGCTGCCGCTCGCCGCGAAGCAGGCATTATTTCTCTTGCAGTCCTCCGAGATTGAGTATCTGTGTGATCAAGACGATGTAATTGCTCTTCAAGTTCAACAAGCTCATCTTGAAGATGCAATAACAAACGATGGTTTAACGATTCGAATTTCCGGTATATTGGCTTAATTTTCTCCCCCCTTTCAAGCTCTGAGGGAGTGGTGCGAGATGAAAGCCGAGAAGCGAGAAGTTCGTATCCCGTAACGGGTAGCTTTTCAGCTCTAGGGAGTGGGTACTGTTTTATTTGGTGTTGTTGATGGCGAGAACTCAACACTGTAGGTGGTATATGTGGTAAAACTGCAGGCCCTCGCTGCATATTAGGGGTTCCAAATGGGTGCATTGACCCGTACAAATTCTGCCTTTGGTGAGCAGCAGCCATTTGTGAAGCAATTTTAGTAGATGTATCATCATTCGGAGCAGTAGGAGCAGCGGGGGCGGCAGGAACTTCTGGTGCTGGTGCCGGTGCTGGTTCGGGCTCATTGTCTTCCTCCTCCTCCTCCTCCTCCTCCTGTCCCTGAACACTCCTCTCCGGGCTGGTACTTCGATCCGTATCATTTTCATGTGGCGGCTCTGAAGAGTTGTCATCTTCACGAAAGCTACTCGAGGCAGAGGATGACATGCTTGCATGCTCTGGTAGCATTCGAGGTGGCAGAGCAGTTTCAACCGGTCCGTTTTCCAATTGGAGTGTGGGACGCGGTGTCCAAGGAGGAGCTGCAGTTTGATGAGGCTCATCTTCACTGCTTTCACTTTCAGTCTCATTTTTTCCGATGACTGAGCCATCAGGGTCGAGGTATTCAAACACATTGGGAGCATCTGGCACTGCTGGAGACATAGGGCCATTTTCGACTACGGCTTTCTTCACGAAAGTGGTTCGTTTCGTCACGGAAGCTTGGGTGACGGTCGAATTGCTTCCACTTGAACTGCTGGACTTGTTCGTGGTATTGGTCAAGGATGTCATGCCTGATATAGTAGACGGTGAAGTCAACCGTGCTCGGGCGGCCAGAACGGCTTTGTGGTCTTGGATTGGCGTATCATCCTCGTCCTCGGACGAGGAGTCGCCGCTTCGGCTTGAACGAGATCTCCGGCGCCGCCTGTGATGTGAATCTTCAGCATCCGCTTTCACAGCGGCAATACTGGCTCTCTTTGTACTTGTATTCTTCGTCCTAGTTCTTGCTGGATGTTTGCCGCTGCCACTTGGGGTAGATTTGTGGTATCGTCTTGACCTGTCCCGCTCCTTGCTCGTGTTTGCTCTGTTGGACGGCATGTTCGTTCCGCGCGGGGATCGCGCTGGGCAATGCGTGACCTCAGTGACTGAGTCTTCGTCCTTGCCTCTCAATCCCCCCCTTTCATCCTCAGACACTTCCTGGATGACTTCGACGGCGGGAGCACTGTAACTCGTGGTCATTTCGTGTGAATTGCTGCTGCAAGTTCGTCAGCTCAACATTTCGATCTCTCGGAGGTGCACAAAAAGCAAAAGCATTGTATTATGTTGCGCATGAACGGCGGGGAGGAAGTACCTTGGGTGATTGGGGTCTATGGCGGTGTACTAATGTCTCGTTGGCCAAGGCTAATGCGTGATATCCATCGTGGTTCTTTGAACAGATCTGCAGAAGAAGCAATGTGGAAGAAAGTAACGGCGAGCATGATCTCGGGCTTCGAGGGGCAAGGTTTTGAATAAATGCTGTGATATAGGTGTGGGCATGAAATATCGATGACGGAAGAAAGCTCCTTCGCTTCGACAACCCCCCTTAAGAGGCGTTCCAGTGGTGTTTCGAGATTTTGGTGGGATGCTTGGTGGCCCGCGGTGGGATGCTCCCAGAAATCTTCGCCGCTCCAGCCAGTGAGAGCGCTGCAAAAGTGCCTGAAATCCCCTGAGAGCCACTCGCAAACCCGGACGGCAGAGCACGGCTAGCGATGTGCCAGCTTCTGCCAGCTGGAGTCCAAGGCCAGCTCAAGGCCCGGATGAAAAAATATCCTGTGATAACGATACCGAGCTGCGAATGGAGACCAGAGTGGTGACGGAGACAACAACGAAGGATGCAACCTCATTAAGACTCAGAAAGCAACCATCCGCTCCCTGCTCGTGTGAGCAGCCTCCTAGACACCGCGACGTGCTTCTTTTCTACTCGACAAAGTCACCAGCAAGTCGCTTGCCTCGCAATCTTCCACAACCAATACAAGATCAACACATGCCCGACACGCGCACTCATCCGCGAGAACCTCCAGCACCTGTATGACCAGACAGCCTTTGTGACATATCGTGAAAGCGACTCGCGTCGTGCATCCTCGAATCGGGCGCCGCTTGCCAGTTCGCCCATGATTGCGTGCAGCTGCTTCCGCCCGAACGTGGTACGAATCTCAAATCATCCTCCGCGTTGACGTATATACCCATTCAGACGCCATTCGTCCGATTGAGTTTTGTGCATCTGTGCCCGAGCAAACACACAAGCACCAATGGCGCGAATTGCCCCCCAAGTCCTACGAAGGTATCTTTTTGGGGGCCAGGTCTCGTCTCGAAGATGTGTTCATCGATCGAGGAACGAACAACTTGCGCCATTCCAACATTTCCTCCATAGGCGCTTTAACGTTACGAATTCGTCAGTGGAAACCCCAGGATCCGCTGCTGAAGGAAATCCAACCCCTCAGAATATAGATGTTGCTGAGGCTTCGCGATCGATTTCGAACACCCCCGATCCAGACCCCATAATCCCATTTCGAAAACAATTGAAGGATGAAGCAAAGAAACGGAAGACTGAAAGTGTGGGGAAGAAGGCAAAGGAAGATAATCAGACATTGGATGATTGGGAGTTGACTGTGGGAATCGAAATACATGCCCAGTTAAATACTGCTCGAAAACTGTTCTCAGCGGCAGCTTCGACAATCAACGATGTACCTAATACACACGTCGCTCTGTTTGACGTTGCAATGCCAGGATCTCAGCCGATATTTCAGAAGGAAACCCTATTGCCTGCCCTCCGGGCCGCTTTGGCGCTGAATTGCAATATACCGAGGCAGAGCAAATTTGATCGCAAGCACTATTTCCATTGGGACCAACCTTCTGGTTACCAGATCACACAATATTACGAACCGTTTGCTCGAGATGGACACATTACTCTTTATTCCCATGATGGAATAGCTAAGGAGGATGGTGATCAAATAACAATTGGAATCAAGCAGATACAAATGGAGCAGGATACGGCCAAAACTATATCACATCCCGGGGATGAACACTGGCTGGACTTCAATCGAGTGGGCTTGCCCTTGATTGAGATAATCACCTTGCCACAAATCCATCATCCTAGCACTGCCGCTGCATTGGTTCGAAAAGTACAGATTATATTAAATGCCGTTGACTCTTGTGTCCTTGGAATGCAATCCGGTGGGCTGCGAGCAGACGTTAATGTTTCAGTGCGAAGGAGAAATGGAAATCCTGGGGATAATGACCACGAGTATGCGGGAGTGAAAGGTCTTGGTCAGCGAACGGAGATCAAGAATTTAAGCAGCTTCAAGGCTGTCGAGGATGCCATAATTGCTGAACGAGATCGTCAAATCGGGGTTCTTGAATCTGATGGCATCATTGAAGGAGAGACCAGAGGCTG
>JAAMPI010001614.1:0-12246 GCA_013054445.1 Cudoniella acicularis | reverse complement strand
CCACTTCTCCCCCTTCTTCCCTTGTCCCGGCTCCCCAATCCCCACTTCTTTCCACTCTCATCCACTAATTCAAGGACAGGGAGACCGCAACCGACGCAGAAATAGCAAAGGTCTCCCGCCCAATGGTCACCTACTGCGGCGAGTACAAATTCATCAATAACGCAAGTGGTGATTTCGTGGAGACGGATGTGCAGGTTACTTTGATTCCGAGTTTTATGGTGAATTCTCTCCTTTTTTTATAACCCTCCCTTTCTCTCTTTCCCTCTTCGCCCATCTCACCTCAAAAATACACATAAAGCTAATTATGACTCATGGAAAAGGGACCGCAACTGCGACAAGTGACTTTCTCCCCCAGCACCACAGACGGGAAGACAAATAATATGGTTTTAACGCCTTGGATTGTACGTCTCCCCCCTCTTTCCCTACCTTCAACCCCCTTTTCCCTTCTTTCCCATCTTCACCTTTTCCCGTCCCCAACTCTTTCACTAACAAAACACCCCGCCCGCTCAAATAGGACGGAGCACCAATGACGCAGCATCTCGTATGGGAGAAGATGAATCTTACAGGGAAACTGTACAAGAAATGAACCGAACTCAGAGAATTTATTTCTTGGACCGTATAGAGAGAAAAAAAAAAGAGAAAAAGGTTGAATGATTCACCTGCTTATATTTGTACTTGGTGGTGCTTGCTGCGTGATCGTGTTCTTTCCAAGGGCTGTGTTTTGAATTCACGTCATAAGTCTGAGTATATGTCACGATCGCCCCGACTTGGTCCTTGATTGGAAGTCCGAGGGATTCTGTCTTCACTCCTCTCTCTTGCTCGATGACACTCCGGGTCCACGTCATACGAATCCGATTTTCTCCTCTTTGATGGATTGCCTATCTCAAGTTTAATGCAATCTATTGACACTATTCTAATGGTTATATGTACAGTCTATCAGTCTAACAATTCGTAATCACATTCTAGGTTGAACTTTACAACCTACTTACCTCTTTTTTTAACCTTCTTCTTATTCCGCACTTTCAAGCCTTCCTGGCTAATATCCATCCCGTCTTCTTCACCCTCGCAGCAAATATGCAAACAGCAGCAATGACGTTACACGTACCACAAAACATAGCAACAGCAGTCCATCCTCTCTGGAGTAGAACGCCCGCAACAGGATTTCCAATCAACAACCCCAAAGCGCCAAAGCCATAACTCATCCCCATATGCGTACCCACAAGCGCCATGTCAGGGGATAAACTCGCAATGCAAGGACCAGAAACGGAAACGAAGGTACCGGAGAAGAAACCGTAGAAGATACAGAAAAGAACAAGGGTGGGGACTGATTGAACTGATGGCCAAGCGAAGGATACGATGGCACAAAAGAGGACAAAGGGCGTGCTGATGTTGAGAGTTCCAGTAAGATCGGCGAAGAAATTGGGAATCAGACGTCCAAAGACCGAGGATGCGTTCATGACCGTGAGCATGTAGAAGCCAAGGCTCTCATCGACGATACCATTATTGATACTGAAACTCGATATGTAGTACATGGGAATGTACATGCCCATGAATCCAAAGAATGCGCCCAGCGTAAAAAGGTCGTACGGGATGTATTTAAGGACTTTCTTGTCAAACAGTGGTCGGCGCACCGAGGGGAAGACCTTCGCTCGCATGACGCTTATCGGAACTAGGAGAGTAGCGAACATGATAAAGCCTATGACTCGGGTCGCCCAGCCAAAACCGATGCGGGGTTGTAGTTCGCGAAAGACTATGGGATAAATTACCCCGCCTGTTTGCAGAAGTCAGCCGCATTTTCATGCACGGAACAGGAAGAGACCACAAACCGATACTACTTCCCGCCGCAGCAATTCCTGTAGCAAAGGCTTTCCTCTTTGTGAAATATTGCGGCATCACTGCTATGCTTGGGAGCAGTAAACCGCCTGCGCCAATACCCATCACTACTCCCTGCGCCAGGATAACTTGCCAATATTCATTGCAAATACTCGTCATCATCATGCCGAAAACGTTGCATATCGACCCCACCAAGACGAGCGCGCGAAGATATCCTGCATCATATATCGGCCCGGAAATAAGTCCGCCAACAACGAGAAGAAGGAATGCTTGTACCGAACCAATCCAGGATATGTTTGATGGGGTTTCGTGGCTTAACAGGCCTGTTTCGTAATATGTTTGGAACGCGCCGAAGGTATTCACAATTCCCCTAGATAGTTAATTTACTGTAACCTTCGGGAATGTTTCACCATACCAAGAATTCATCATCAGGAAGAACGCACCCAGAACCTGAAGACATGCTGTAAAAGTCTCGCCGGGCAGCTGCTCTGACTTGAGGCCGATCCCATCCTTAAAGTTGGGATTGTCTTGCAGTGCAAGAGTTCTTGAGTCGGAAGGCGATATGTCTTCCTGAGGTATGCATGATTGGATGTCTGTGGCGGAAGAGTTATTTCGAGAAGCCATTCTGCCATGGCCTGCAAGTGGCGCAGGCGGATTGGAACGAGACGCAAGACCGAGGTACAGTGTCATGAAATATCTTGAAGTGTTAAGTGTCAAGTGTAAAAAAAAGTCAGGGTGACAGTGACTCGAGCGTCCACCTAAAATTGCCGTGGGCTCGACCACTTTGGATCAGGACCCGCCTCCTATCAGTCGGCAGTTGGTGAAGGGATTTGGTAACTCGTAACGAAGTTTGTGAACAGTGAAATAACCAAACATGAGAATGTTAGAAGTGAATGATTCCAAACTCCCTCGCTGGCATGAAATGTAAAGGATGGGCAGGTTTTTGTAGCTCGTCCATGATTTAAGAGGGTGGATTGATCATCATCACGGTGAGGCTCTAAAGATGGGGGTGTTGACGAGCGACGTGCGGCTCTGACGGCAGAGGCAATGGCGAAGGAGCGCTAGACGCATCGGGTCAAGATGCAGGACTCGAGGTTCCACTGTTACACCCGTGAAAAGGTACTGCCGAGTGATGTTATTCCCGATGTACAGAGCTTTGATTGGTTATGGCACTCATTACATCGTGACTGTCAGCGATGCAGACAGCTTTGCGATAAGGGGTCGGGCCTTTCTAAAGGAATGGCGGTGACACTTCGACAGGCTTGGATCCGTCCGGTTAGTCGCGGGTGCAGTTTTTATACTTCTCCTCTGTAGTGTCTTCTGAAGGTGGGTCAAGGAAAAGAGAGTGATATCCTCAAGACTTCAATTCAATCACTCTTCGGGAGCCGTTCGTGTGGCAATGCCTCGGGATATTGGCCACAGCAAACTGACGGGAAGTCTGCGATTTCCAAAACCAGTGCCGTCGAAATAGAGCGTTACCAAATATTTATGTTTTGTAACCTTTGCTTAACTAGTTTGTGGCCAAATGATACCTGCTTGTCCAATGAAATTGTCTGGCATGGCTCGGGGAATCCTCCGGTCGTGGCCACGACGGCTTTTGCGCGACGCATCGCGCGACGATTAGTGTGGTGATGAACATGGAAACACCTTTCGGTCTCCCCGCTCATTGCTAGCACGACAGTAGCAACATTCTCCAAGGCGCACTCGCGAAGGAGGAGCACTGAGGTGCAGGATTGGTGGTGGGGGGAAGGTATACAGAAGGCAATCTGATCAGATATCTGAGATTTTGCGACTCTTGGGAAGTCCTCCGTGAGAAAGGATAATAAGCTCCTCGGATGTGGAAGTGATCAGAAATTGCTAGTATATAGCGGTGGCGATGAGTGGCTTAACGGAAGGGGGTGAGTTGTAGCGAGGAGTTTGATGTGGAGGTCATCCATCCATTGCCGTTGATGTCATAAAATTCAGCAAACCTCATCGTATGAAGCGGAGAATTCTTTAGCCGCGCGAGACAATGCGCGATAGGAACTTGCAGTCATCACCTGTTGGGCGATTCCATCAGAGTGAGTGCATTTTTACCGTCTGATTCGCGTTCAAGGCCGTGAAGACGAGATAAGATGGATGCGGAAAAGAGTTTGAGATGGGAAGAAAAGAGTCTGCGGGCGTTGCTGCTGAAATGGCTCGAAGGCCATGCGGGCAAGCGAGGGTGTGGGTTTATCTTCCTCGTTTTTGCCGGCAGGGCAATATCGGCGGCTTTAGCGCTGGGAGGTGTGCACATATTTCCACGCTTTTTTTCGCCAGCTCTTCCACCGTCGCTTCTCAACTTCACCTCCCTTTCATCGATCGTTAGAAATCTTTTCAACAACACATCCAGCGTTCCGACCCTTTGCACCCAGGTCTCTCACACGGCGCATTCAAAGCTCGACCGTGGATGCTTCAAGAAGGTGTTCTGACTGTTGATTGATCCTGACCTTCTCTCGTGGTTGTGATTGCCGTGGGATTCGGGCCCAAAACTTGAAGCCGGACCACCTCACTCCCTGCCCGAATTCATGATCGCCATGCATGTTCAACGCACGCTTCAAAGTAGCGTCAGTCAAGTGCGACAGTGGCCACAAGTCCCCATCGCACTCAGGAAGCTGAAACATGAAGACTGAGCAAGAGAAAATCAAATGCTGCTTAAGTCTCTCGTCTGTCGCACCTGACGGATACAAGAGAGTCCCCTTCCAAACGAGGTCTGTCCAGACTGGTGGAAGCATTGTCGTCTGATTAAATGTAAGATTGGCTCATGAAAGACGCCAGCATCGAGGGTGAAGTGCAGTTTTATCGACTTCACCTCCGTATGTCAAATTTGGGTTCCATAACTCAATATTTCTGGTGAGGTCACATTCACAAAGCAGGAAATTCTCATCAATGTTCTCGCCCTGCAAGCTTGTACATATCACAACTTGTAATGGCATGCGGGTGCTCAGCTCAGAAAACCAAGTCTTGCAACAGTAAGAGTGATGAAAACATTGCAAAGCTTCTCCCACACCTAAATGCTCAAATCCGACATGGGTAACTTCGACTGGTTGGGAATTGTCAAGCTTCGAAATCTCAAGAACCCAATCAGTATTGATGAGGCATATGTCAATTCAAATCCGAGGTGAAAAAGTCTTTCTGGTTCTTGATTCGTGAATCAGGCATTGAAGTTTTGGGGAAGGGGTGGTGGGGAGACCAACGAACTGAGGAAGTCAGGCCTGGTTACGAGCCAGACTTTCCACTTCCCCTTCTTGATGATTCACTTCTACTTTCTTCACATCGCTAAACAAATATCTATTTTTCCAGCATCGATACGCAGTCTTCACGATGTCCAACGAACAAGGCGGTCTAGTAATTGATCTAACGTTAGTCCTTCATAGCCTGCCACCCCGAGCTCTGTAACTGACATTATGTTCAAGGAAATCGCCCCCGAGTCAGACGCATAGTGGTCAGGCAGCGCCCCCTGAGTCCGAAACACAGCCAACAGCAAAAGACACTCCAAACAAGACATCGAGTAAACAGTCAAAGCGAAAAGCATCCCCAAGGGCAGGTAAGTGGGAAGCACGCTACATCGTCTTGTGCTAATTGTGATCTTAATCTTCTCAGGCCCTGCCCAAACAGCTCAAAAGTTTTCGAAACATACGTCCAAGGCCACTAAAGCAGGGGTTCTCCAAGCTTCGGGTACGGTCACTGCTTCGCCATACCAGTCTCAGGAATTAAGGCAGGTCGGACTCTTTGGTATGCTTGTGCCGCAACCGGCTTTACCCCCGCCAGGTCATCCGAGTTTTGGGCCAGCAGCAGGCTTATCGTCTCCAAACCATTTCGAGCAACCTTCCCAAGCTCAATGCTTGGGAGTACCACCGGCATTGCCGCACTCAAATACACATGGCCTCAGAGCACCACAAGGTCAAAATGACCCATCCCTTGGGGAATCACGAGGTGCACCGCTGCCAACTTATCAGCTTCCTCCGCCGGGTCCACAAATTCCATCTGCGTCGAGTTCTGAGTCGTTTCTGCCTTCATCAAGTCTGGATCCGCTACAGGAACCAACTCGAGTTCAAAATCAACCACCTGCTGTGGATTATTCTTCAAATCTATCCTTATCACGCCAGTCGAAAGTCTTGAAACCGCTTCCCACCAGTACACGAACAACAAAACCTCTTCCACCCAGTTTAAGTGTTATAATGGTCGACATGTCTGCATCCGGGTTAAAATATAAAGAGGACTAGCCCAAGGAATTGGAATCCTCGACTCGTAATTTTCTAAATGATGTCAAGTCGAAGTTTTTATCCTGTTTTATTAGAACAAATTCGTATTTATTTATTTATTTTTGCTTCACAAATGTCATCGCATTAAATGCGGGAGCCCAAGAAGCGGTGTTCCAAATATAGACTAACGATTCCATAGTTGGAAAGCCTCTAGATATTAGCAACTATACCCGACACTTCAGCCTTCTCATCCCGCAAGAAGCTTTGAGTTGCTCCTTACTTTCGAGTGCCATCTTTGCAACCGCAGAACTTCATGGTCGGATGGTCGCGGGTTCACCGACTCCTGACGATAAACTTCTCAGAAAGTTCCTTACGATTTTCAACCGCATCGGCGCGGATAATTCAAAAGGCCTTCAGGATCACAGGCTTGCTGCCTTGATTATTATGCAGATGCATTACATGTTACTTCCACCACCCGATCCCAACCCAGGTTATGGCACATTCCAAGCTATTGGACTGCCCCTGGATGGTACAGAGTCCGGAATCAGAAAGAAATACCCAGAGTACAAAAGACTCTCCTTCAGAGAAGCACCGGAGAGAGCACTAGCCTACTTCTAGATATTTCTCAGGCAAGCAATTGATATGTCGTTAAGTCACAACTATCCTCTCAGACTCAACCTACATATATGGTTCGGTAAATGCGCTTCTCCTTACTGCTCTAGTGAATTCCGGTAGGTGAAACGTATCATATGGATCACAACTCGGATAGTGAAAATTCCATTTACCGAACCTGGCGAAACAACGGATTTTATTGACCCCCAAAACCAGCTAGCGAACTGATATAACGATAAGCCTTTGGTATTCAGACCTGTACTGGTTG
Source organism: Cudoniella acicularis (assembly GCA_013054445.1). Lineage (NCBI taxonomy): Eukaryota > Fungi > Ascomycota > Leotiomycetes > Helotiales > Helotiaceae > Cudoniella > Cudoniella acicularis. The sequence continues at coordinate 5,310 of JAAMPI010001614.1, read as the reverse complement.
GAGATGATTGCATCCTCCCTAAAATTGTGTTCGCCCAACCGCATCATTGTAAGCATTTTGTTATGTACACTCTCGATTAACAACTGATTCCCTTAGCACTCGCTCTTCAATATTACTACATATCAAAGACGCTGCTTCTTCGATACGACATTGAGAATGAACGAGACAATCAAGCTGAGCCTCACGATTCTATTGACAGTTCAAGTAAAGCGAGACTGGAGAATCTGATTTGCATCTTGTATGGCATCGCGGCAAACGACTTCTCTTCAAATTTGGGGTCTTGCCATGCTTTGCCAGCTTTTACCCGTTATGTTGAGGATCGGAGATATCAGAAGGCCATCATTAAAGAAGTAATGAAGCCCCTCTGGAAAGAAGTCTGTGGCAGCCAGCAAGGAGGATTGCCCAGGAGGCTATTGATCTTTGGGATTGGAGTGTGGAAGATCGCGCGTGGGCTGATAATCCCAACCGGCGAAGTTGGCTTTAGAGGTTTCGTGGTGAACTTTGATATTAGGTCAGGCCTATAGTTTGGCTAAGGTGCACAAGGTAGAAGAAGTTCTTTTTGTATCAGCGAGGTTTTGCGTACTTAAACCCACAGCGAATTCAATGGTTACTTTCAATGTCTCGCGGCTCATACTAATTGCGTATTGCTATCGTTTGGTCCAGTATTCTTGAAGCTTTAGGACAGGAAGTGAAGTGAGATTGAGGGGTTGTTGGATGATAGAAACGGGAGAGGAGGGTAAAGCCCATGTGTAAAGTGGAGGGCGAGATTTAGTTACTTGAAACAAACTGGGTGGCAGAGGATAGGTGGGTTTTTATATCCGCGGGAGATGGGAGAGAACACGGGAGATAATAGATTTAGCGAAGGCGCAGAAGAAAGGGAACTGACCATTAAGGTTAATGCTATACCATTCTACTTAAAAATCAAAGCTGCGATTTTCAATTCTACCTTATAACGCTTTTCCTTCGCTTAACGACACAGAAATTCAAGTAAAAACAGCTTAAAAGCTCAATTATTAGTGAGCCATGGAATTTGCTCTGGGATATATTTGTATGCTCGGAACAGCGCGTTTGCAGGATAGTCGAAGTAGTCTGCAATTTCGCCGGCATCCAGGCCGCTGTAATCCGCAAAATGGGGGTTGATATATTCCCAGCACTAGAATCACCTCATCATTAGCAACTTCCAGCACACAAGACTCTCTTTCCAAATCCAGAGAAATAACATACCAATTTCCCCTCCTTGGTAACCTCAAACACCCTCCCAAACGCCGCCTCCGTAATCAACGTATTCCCATTCCCCAACCTCTGCGCCCCACCCATAAAAGGCGTAAAAAAAAAGTCAATGGATGCGGATCCCTATATTCCCACACAATCTTCTTAGTCTCCCTCTCGACCTGAATGACTCTCGAATAAGTAGCACTCTCCCTATGCCTAAAGGTCCCATTATCAAATATCAAAATCGTTCCATCATCCAACTCACTAGCACAATGCTGCTGCGCTACAACGGTCGAATCAAGATGCCATAGAATCTCTCCTGTGGAGCGAGAAATTATGATTACAGCTGAGACGCTGCGCAGGGAGGCGAGGATATTGCCGTCGCGCAAAGGGAAGACAGAGTTTATGAGGGGCCAGTGTTCGCGCGCGTAGTGTGCTTGGAGGGGGAAGTACAGCGGGATCCAAGTGCTCGATTGCTTTCCAGGTCCAGATCACGTTGTTATTGGCATCGATGTGCTTGATACAATCGGCGTACACTTTGCCATCCGGAGCCTCGCTCTCCGGTATCCCCCCCTGAACCATCTTCGCTTCCTCGTCCGTCAAGGCTTCGAGAGTTGTGTACAGGATTTCCCCGTTGTCTAAATGGTTTTGGTCGTGATGTGCAAAAGGGTCTCGATGCTCACGGACGACGGTTCCAGATGGATCAATTTGTTGCATTACTCCGCCGCGGTATTTCTGCCACATGGGAAATAGAGAAGGGGCGTCGGGATGCACGCCGTTGTAGGCGAGATTTCCGTTCTTGAGGATGCGTGCGTGTCGTCCGGGACGGTAGGGGAGGTTCCAGCGGTGGGCTTCGGTGCCGTCGTTGGCGATGAGGCGTACTGTTCCTGGGCTCGTGAGGTGGGCGAGGAGAGTGTAGCCTGGGGAGACGAGAGCGTAATCCACCGCTCGGAGGCCGACCCCTCGGCGGATCAGAGTGCTTTGCTCTACTGCGGCTGTTGCGGTTGTGTCTTGTTTTTCTGTATCATTGTTTGAGGGTTTCTTGATCGAAACTGCTATGTCTGCGGGGATAGTGGCTGGTGGAGCCATGACTTCATGAGATTCCTGTATTTGTGCTGTGTGGAAATGTTGATTTCAATCTTATTGTTCAAGAAGACGAAGGAAGAAAATCCTCCTTATGATGTTTCTTAATAGACTTGACTTTTTCATGGCCGGGGGTGTCGAGGACTGCTTGGCGGAAACTGATACCGGCATGCCGCGGAGGCATTGAGCGCCTCGAAATGGCTATCAACTGGTGCAGGTACCGGAATGTGGTGACTATCATGCAATACTACTGCGGGATTGCGGGGCTATCATATGAGTAAGCTTGGTCGAAATCTGCCGTGGGTGATGTTCAAAAGTCGATTCCTAATCAAGGTGAATGCCAATAGGAGGAGACCGGCATGCCGCGGCTTTTCGGCTAGCAAAGTGGGCGGGAAAGGGGGTTTGCTATCATATCGGCATGCCGCGGTAACCCACCCGGTAGACGCTCACAGATTTCCAGCGACTTGTGGCCCTAAGTCCGGCATACCGCGGCGATAAACCACAGGCTCATGGGAAGGTCTGTAGGTGTTGTCCCGGCTGCCAATTTCTAGATCTCAACTGCAAATCAACTCAACTCAATCTCTTGAAAGGCGTTATCACCCCAGAGATGGCAGAGATAACGTGCTTTAAACTAAGGATTGCGATAACACATTGTAGAGATGATGTTAAGATAAAATGAATGTGATATCTCTTCGATGGTCACTCAACAGCAGCTCACAGTCTCTGTCAAGACGGACTTTAAACGACAATTAGTTCGCTTCTTTTGAAGTTACAACAATGGCGAATGCTACTACCCCACCGGTCTTGAACAGCCTTGGCAACGGAGACCCACCATCACGAATACCATCCAATGACGAGAAAAACATTACCTCAATCGACGACTCAGCCGAGCTACTCAATATTCCGGGTTATGACGCCCAACTCATCTGGGACATGAAGGAGGAAAGAGCAGCAATCCGAAAAGCCGACTTCACAATTCTGGGTTTCATTATATTTCTTTTCGTCTTTATGCAGTTCGATCGCACGAATCTCTCAAACGCACTAACCGGGACCATCCGAAAGGATATCAACATTACAACCGCGGATATTAATACTTCCACTACTTTATTCACGTTGGGTTTTGTGCTCACCGAGATTCCGTTCAACATAATCAGTAAGAGATTAGGTCCTGAGAATTTCCTTCCCATAACGATGTTTTTCTGGGGAGTTTGTACCTGGGCGCAAGTTTTTATGCACGATAGGCGCGGGCTGTGGGCTCTTCGTTTCTTCATTGGTGCTTTGGAAGGTGGTTATATTCCAGGTATGTGGAGTTTTCCTTCCTATCCCACATGTACCGGTCTATACTAACAGGAAATAGGAATGGCTCTTTACATCAAAGGGTTCTACACCAACCGAGAACTCGGCCTCCGATTTGCAGCCTTCTGGTCTTCCAATGCTGTTGCAGGTTGCATTGCCGGTCCACTGGCATTGGGGCTTTTGTCTCTAGATGGGAAACATGGTATGAAAGGATGGAAATGGCTTTTTGCAGTCGGTACGCTGTTCTCCAAATCAGAAACGATTTTGTTTTGTCTTCCAAACTAACAACATACAGAGGGAGCTTTGACTTCCTTCCTAGCCATTATAGCATTCTTCTACATGCCTCACTCAGCAGCTCGACCAAAATCCTTCCTTGGACACTCCTTCAACGTCTTCACCCCCCGTCAAGCCTCAATCCTCACCATGCGAACCCTACGCGAAGACCCCTCCAAAGCCCGCGGCTACCACGCTGCCGTATCAGCCCAAGATATCAAAGACACATTCCTAGACTGGCGCGTCTACGGCCACATCATCACTGCATTCCTCTCCATGTATGCACCTTCCTCTCTCCCTCCTCATATTTAAACACAATTCATCCTTACTAACTAAATGTAAACGTAAAGGCTAATGATCACACCAATGAACACCTACGCCCCCTCCATCATCCAATCCCTCGGCTTCACCCAATACGCCGCCAACGGCATGAACTCCGTCGGCTCAGCCGTCTCCCTTATTCTCGTGCTCTCCCTCGCATTTAACAGTGATCGTGTCCGCGAGCGCGGTTTCCATATCGCGTTTGGGTTTTGCGTTGGCGTTGTGGGGCTATTTTGGATTTCGTATGTGCCGTATAATAAGTGGCTTATTTATAGTACGTCCCCTTCCCAAATCATTGCAATGTATGAATAAATTGTGGTATTTGATAATTAACGTAAAATAGCTGGGATTGTAATAACGCAAGGCGGCCAGGGATCAGCACAAGCTATCAATGCTGCTTGGCTCTCGACAGTGGTTGAGGATCGCAAGAGGCCGATTGCGTTGGCGATGTACGTCATGGCTATTCAGATTGCGAATTTTCCGGGAAGCCAACTTATTCGTGTTCAAGGTTTGTCTCCTCTCTCATAGGTCTTTTCTCCTAAGTGTTGTGAAACCTGGCCCTATACTAATAAAAAAAAACGATAGATGCACCTCGCTATGCCTTCGGTTTTACGATCGCGGGATCTTGCTGCGCTGCTGCAGCGGTTGTGATCCTTGTGTGGAAATATATTTATAATGTTACTAGTCAGGGGAGTGAGACGGGGACGGTGAAAGAGGAGGGTGGGAGCTTTGAGGTTGTTTGAATGATTTTAATACGTGTTATCTTCTTTGGCAGTAAAGTGCTTGAAGAGTTGAAAATATGAAACCTTTCTACTGTAAAGAGACATAGGTATAAAAAACAGTTTCATATATGATTCTTATGACTGGGCTTATATATTTAAACGGTTATAATTTCCTTCAGGTACCAAGTTTCCCTTCCACGAGCAAGCCCCTCTAAAGGCCACAAAAGTACTCTATATCTATAAAAATTATAATGGCTTCTCGAGCACGATACTTGTCTATCTATCTATCAGTGACCCAAACTCAATCACGCAACCTTTTCCCATCCCAAATTTTTAAAAGCAACAACCCAATCTCTAGTTCTTAAACTTCGCCCTGTCCAAACAACAAGTGAATCGAATACCC
>JAAMPI010001613.1:0-12284 GCA_013054445.1 Cudoniella acicularis | reverse complement strand
ATCTCCTTCTCTGCTCTCACTTGTTCTATTTCCCTGTTTAATCTTGCCAAATTCTCTTCAGCCGTCTGGATTGAACTTCTGTTATACAAGAAAGACATTCCCGTATTTCGGTTCTCCGAATTATCCAGCTCAGGTATTGCAGCGGCCGCAATAGCAGGCCTAGCAGAGCGATTCGTAGGTAGCTCGTATACATCTGGAAGATGGGTCATAGTCGGCATAGGTGATGCAGCTGAAGAACGTGCTGAGGCTGTAGGTAGAGTTGCTGTATTGGTAGGGCTTTGAAGTGGAGTCTGTATCCTTGTCTCGTATGATGGCGCAGGCGAGTAGGTATTACCACGATTTTCTAAGCCTTGGGGATCTGCTCCGGCCATAACTGGAGTATATTGTGCATCCATCGCCTGCAGGTGATAGCCTTGGTATAGCTCGGCGGGAGAGTTCTTACTACCCTCGAGTTCATGCGGAGGAACAGACTCAGCAACTCCATCTGCGGGGCCGTTAGGGAAGAGGTGTGAGTCTTTACCCTGCTTCGGGTGACGAAAAAAGCAGCAAAATATAATCAATGCGGCAGCTACGATTGCGATTACTGCTGCGGCGACACCGATGGCGATCTTACCGCCCGTTGAGAGCGTTTGGAGGGATTTATGGATGCTGGTGTTGTTCCGGGGATAGCTGAGGGGGTATTGGAAAAGCCTGATATTGTTGATGAAGCTGTGAAGGAAGGTGATCCAAAAGAAGTTGCAGTAGAACTTGTTGATGCAGATGAACTTGTTGATGCAGATGAACTTGCTGATGTAGATGGACTTGCTGATGCAGATGAACTTGCTGATGTAGATGAACTTGCTGATGTAGATGAACTTGCTGATATAGATGAACTTGCGGCTGTTCTAGAACTCGTGGCTGCAGCTTTTGATATTAATGTGACGGGGGCCTCTGTTTCCAAGACACCCCCCGTATAAATTATCAGAATTGAGAATTGTGGGTTGATGCCCGTCCAAGAAGTAACCACAGTCTCGCCTATTGACGTGCTCCCACATCCATATTGGTAGTATCCGTTGGGAAATGAATTACGATAACAAACATCAGTGCTTTTGCTGAGAAAGTATTAATTATTAAACAACTTAAGGCTGGAGGGTGAATATATGTACCATGTAAAAACGCCAGGATATGATACGCTTTGCTGAGGATGATCTCCATCTATACAGGACGTGTAGACTGCATCACAATGTCCTCCAATGGAACAGCATCCTACGATGCTGTAATCGGTGAACCAAGCACAAGACGAATCTGATGAGCAGTATGCGCCCTGATACCCATTACCTTGCCTTCTATATTGTTAGTATTATCCAAATAATTGAGAATTTGGGCAACTTGCCATCCACAGAGGTTCGCCGGATAAGAGTCTCTCTTGAAAAGCTCGTGTACTCCATTTGTTGGGGCCGGAGTCCAGTCAGCCGTAGCGGTTGCAGAAAAGGTCTCGTGGGGGCCGAACCATGGGAGCGCCGAGACCGAGGTGAGAAGTAACCACGAGAGCAAAAAGGAACGAGCCATGAGGGCAGGTTTAAGAAGACCTGGTGGCTGAGGTTGATTGATAAGTCTGTATGATTAAACAAAAGAGGGGAAAGAAAAACCTGCAAGAAGTTGACGAAGCTGTGGCGTTCGCGTCGTTATGGAGTGGTCCACTCAATGGCAGGAAGGCGCCACCAACATGGTGGACATTAGCGTTGTGCAGTAGGGTGGCCTCGATGCGCCTAAAGCGGAAAAGCGTCCGTTGATTGCCCTGATAATTAAGCTTTGTTTTTACTTGAGAGCCCCATCGAACACAGCACAGCTCGGGATGTAGAAGTCCAAAAATCACGTTGTGCGAACCCTGGGGATGCCCGGGCTTAGTCGTCTTTGCCGGTATTCTTGCTAATTACATTGTAGAAACAATTACTCCGGCGTATGATGCTAAAGTAGAATTTCATGAGGCTGTGAGAATCAGAGCTAGCACGGCATGGCGCATGTGCAGGGGCTGTCTCACTCGAACGTAGTATATGTGACAGTGATCTCGGTTACGAGCACAGGGGTGCTGGGGCTATCGGATTCCGTGAAAGGATCACAATCGATATTGGTTCGGATGCCAGTTTGGTACTGCAGAGAATAACTTTTGGCAACCGTGCCATCTTATCCTTACATAGATTTCCATCAACGCGGCCCGGCCCTCGAGGCATGGTATGCAGTCTTGGCAGCTGAGAGAGTGTGTGGTTACACCAAAGTGCGATTGGCTGCAATTTTTCTTTTTTGAGCCTTAGCTTTGTCCTCTGCAGTTGTGATATGGTATTCGGAATATCGGTTGAGCGACGCCATCGCTAGGAGTTGAAGCTCATTCGCAAAAGTTGAAGCTCCCCGTGTACTGGAATTTAAGACCCTCGTACTCGCAGCTGTGCCGCACCATTGATTATTGAATTATTACATTGAACTTTGTGCTTGGGAAGACAATGGTAGGAAGAATCTCGAAATTTCTTCTGGGATATTAAATGAAATTGCGTGTCTGATCGCTTCTTAAGAGAGGGAGAAACTATGAGATACCTAGGTCCCGCAAAATACTTACCTTGCGAATCGTAGAAGTAGGTATTCCGATCTGGGAATAGGTAATCCTACCTCTCAGGGATTTTAAAGTATAAAGAGCTTTCTCTGAAACTTGAATCTGCTCTGTAAGCTTCAGAGAATCAAATCAACTACACTATCAAAAGAGATCACCGCTTTATAGTATCCCATCCAGCTCCCGTGAGGCATTCAGGGTGCGTCTTACAGATGTAGGTCAGGGGCGCAATTAAGGTTTGCGTCGACGGAGCAACGAGCAGCACTTTACGCGTGCGCATAGGGTAATTATGCTACTAAAAACTCCAGAATCGCAAACTGATATAAAAATCGATTTCCAAAATTGTAGATCCACCATATATTACTAAAACAGGAAATAACGAAGCCATTCGCAAGATACGGAATAAATATGATCCGGATGATATTACAACTGGTGATACTGTATAAAACATGGTCCACATAAAGGCACTTAGCACACTAAGCATGCCGTCCGTATGGACGCTCATCTTCCCTTGTATTCTCTCCCCTTATTGCCTTTATTCGGCATAAATAACAGCGTACGCATGGCATACTGGGCTGAAGCTGGTGGAATTGGGGAGGGAGTCGGTGACGGTCTGGTTTAATAAACCCGTGGTTTGCGGTAATGATAATGTCGAAGCTTAACCGGGGCTCTGGAGACGACTAATTATGGCGCTGACGATCTCGAGCTCTCTTTGATGGACCACGAATCGGGGTAGCTGGTGGTAGAGGAGATGCCTTCCTCTTTCGTGGACGAAGACTACGAAGTCGACTAACGACAGGAGGATGATCAGGCAGTTCTTCAGGCTCTACACGTACTAGTAGAGCGCTTTCGAAAGCAGGAGACGACGATATAGTGAATTAGGGATTATCGTTGATCCGGTGATATATGGGCAAAGAATTGGCAATGGATTTTCACTAGAAGTTTGTAAGGGCCATATAATTTAAAGGGAACAGAGCAATTCTATTATGCGTACGCATTTTCGCGTTTTGAATGAGGTTAGGAGACCCCCTGTAGGGTCCACAGTAAGCTGGGGCGCAGTGAGGCGTGTGTGGGTGACCCCCTGAATTCCTCACGGGAGCTGGATAGGTTAACAAAGATTTGTAAAACCAATGAGATTTTCGAGCTTAAAGACAAGTTTTGAAAGGAAATGCTGTAGCTCATAGGGTTTAAAATAAAAAGACAAGAGTGAGGAGGATGAGTACCGAGTGAATAAGTACACGAGTTGTTGTTGATGACAGCAGCACCAATACAGGTTTCAAAATCAAATTCGAGATTAACCATTAGGCCTAGTTGGCAATACTTTACATGTTAATAACTCTTATGCTTCTTTCCGCTTGTCAAGGGGGGTTTGAAAGTTTGGGGGTTTGACACTTATATTTCACGCGCAACAACGCGGAAGCGAGCAGATCAGAGAATATTTGCTGCTTTCTGGCATGTACTATACTAGAATGTTAGTGCTTCCTTTCAAGATATGTAGTATTTCACTAAGGTGAAAGAGGGAGAAAAGGAGAGAGTTTAGATTGGATGGTCGGAGATCTCGTGCAAATTATGATTCCACTTATTAGGAATTACAACAGTAGTAATGCACCCTTTTCGTGCCTTACGAGGCATTCCAATTTGGGACGGGGACTTCCCTTCGGGATTTGAATATAAAAGATTTCCCCCTGATCTTGAATCCATTCCGCAGGTTTAAGAGTAACCAATAATCAAAGAGCCACCGTCGCTTTCCGTTGCAGCAGTAAAAAAAAATGCGAAGTTGAAGAAATGATCAAGCTAAGACAGGCCCCGAGAGGAGAAGGTGGATACTTCGGAAATTTCGAGTTAAGGAGGAGGCGAGAAGAAGGAGAACGATTGAATGTGCGTGAAGAAAATTTTAACAGCAGCAGAAGTATGATATTTGACAACAAGAAGCGGGTTGACAGTGATATGTCGAAGAGCTCTAGTATTTCTCTAGTTTTCAAGTTTATTAAGAGAACGAACAGATATTGAGGTGAATATGAGAAACGCATGTGCCGATCCAGGTGGACTATGGACCGTTGTGTGTTTTCTACCTAGGGTTTGGTTTTTGAGACGGGAGAGTGGACTACCAACTTCGTATATAAGTGGCAAAGTAGCGATGCCGCGTGCTCTGCAATGCTAATTTCTCTATTATTGGGAGCTGATAATAGCAGTATATACTACATCAGGTAGGAATCTTGTCCAATGAAGTTGGAAGATTCCGTGAATTATTACTTACTTAAGTCAAGCGGCTTGGTGGAGCTTTTGGGGTTATTAACCGGCGACGAAGTAAAAACGTCCCCGTTTTAATCGGGGCCAAATATAGCTTATCTAGTAGAGCTGGAACGTGAATTGACTAACGAGCTAACGGTCATTTAAATTAATAACGCTCTCGTTTTATAAGAGGTCAAAAGCGGTCGCGTTTTATTATTAGCCTGAGCGGCAAGGCTTGGAAAAGCATTAGCCAGGCAACCGTAATTTGGCTTACACGTGATATCAGGGTGATGTGACGTGTATATGCAGGGATAAAGGCAGCTAGCCAGAATTATGCTAGTGCAGCCAGAAGCGTTTTGGCAATGTGGCAGAGTTAAAATTCGCGAAGTGTTTAAGACGGAAGCCGATTTCGCTAGCGATTATATTTCACGAATATTATCCAGTTATTAACCTTACTATATAGTCACCAGTAAAATCGGCTTCTGCCTACCACGTACAAATAGTTCAAGCCCCCTTGCAGCAATTTAAGTTGATAGGAAATAAACGTAATAGAGTTGAAAATTGCAGTATAGTACCAATTCAATTGTAAATACTAAGTCCGGAAAGTCTCTCTAAAGCCGTTTTATCACTTGGCTTGCTTCAAAAAACGTAATATAATGTGGCGCCTTTTCGGACCTGGAAGCAGGATGTCTATTCTTAGCAGATCCTCTTCCGGCTCCCCTAAGCATTCAAATTTTCAGCCCCGAACCAAAATGTACTCTCTTAATAATTTGGACGATTCCTTGCTTGCTGGAACTGGGCAGATATAGCATCCGAACTGAACCTTCAAAAGACTGCAACTCAGCTAGTAGCTGATATACGGCGCAAGCACCAAAGTGACTACTATCTACTCTTGCAATGGAATGAACTTCCCAGTTGGCAACAAGATAATGAATTTTATCCTCTCTGGATATCGACTAACATCTGGATCATTTCGGGAGTCTCTGAACAGCTTGCAACACATCCACAATGAGATTGTGAACATCTACTCCCATCTCCTCGGAGCAGTCCTTTTTGCAGCTCTTCCAATCTATGTCTACGTAAAAGCACGTAATCATATTACAATTCAAGTGGGCGATATAGTTGGCTTCGCAGCATTTTTCTTTGGGACAGAGAGTTAACAACCCTAAGGCTTGAGATCAATGATGAAGATGGGCGTACCAGGTCATTGAAGACACAACTGTTTGAGACGAACCGTCTGATATAGCTAGAGAAAGAGAAGACGAAAGTCGAGGCTAAGCAGAAGAGGATTTAAGCAGCGGTAGCCGAGGCAAAGCCTTCAAGTAGCCAGGATCTCGGGGAACTCTTGCAGCAGGAAGCGTATATCGATGCGAGTCTCTCACAAGTTGAAGAGAAAATGGTCGAAACGGGATTGGATATTTTGAGATATGCGAAGCATAAATTACGCTTCGGAAGTTCCAAAACAGGCCGCCAGACAGGTGTTGACTGTATTCCCGTGGAAGACCTAGAGAAGAAGTCTGAGGAATTGCGTGATCAGGTCGTTTACTGTTTCGTAAACGAGACCATGACGGTGGTAGAGCTTGGGAAATACAAAGACTTCCTAGCAAATCCAAAGCATCTTGCTGATCACGGAGAATTCTTCTACTGTGGTTATAATCCATCACGGAAGAGACATCGCGGTCTGGATGATGCGGCAGAAGATGTGAAGAGGGCTACAGGATCCAGGGCTCAGGAACTAGCGAGGCTTCGCGCCAAGTCCAAAGGACCCCGCGGTTGATCCTCAGTTCCTCCTTTTCATCGCCATTTATATGTGTTTCGAGGCAGGAGGAAGGATAAGTCGTAGCGATGGCGATGCAGCCATGTTTTAAGTAGAGGGCTTCTGTGTGGTTCGTGTACTTGTTCTCTGACTAGTTATCGCGTTCGAGCTCATCGCTGGAAAAGTCTGCGAAATAGAAGGGTTAGCAGGAATTCAATACTGATGTGAACTGGCCTCTGTCCCTAGAAGATCGTTTGTGAAGGCTGTTGTGAAGCTGATCTGACGATTGACTTGATCCAACGTCGGATTTTGTGGTACGGATTTACGATGACACCTCGCTGTTCGATTTCTCGTCTCCGTTTAGACGGCCATTGCCGTGCTGGGGTTGGGAGGCCTCCTTCGTCTGATTAGCTGTTGATGCTCAAATAGCGCATCGCGCGCTTGCCAGCGACGTCCTATTGATTCAAAACTTCTTATCATGCATGCTCTTTCAGCAACTAGTCGTTTGGGGCCTCAAAGCTTCCCCAAGGTGAAGTGGGAGGCAATCCTGGCTCAAGCTGTCCCGAGAAAATTCCATCCCACGCCGATTCTTCCAAACTCTGCCCTGCACTGTACTAACCAAATCATACAATTCGCACGCCTCACCCCCTTCCAAGGCTGTTATTTCTGCTGCGAGGATGTAATCCTCCGACGCTCTAAAGGCCCGAGATAGGGTTGACATGCGCGTGATGCCTCTCTTCAACTTGGAGACTTTTGAGATGTGGTCACAATCCAACAAGCCACTTTTTATCTGGCTTGTTGACTTGAAATCGCTGCCACCTCGCCAGACATTCCAACGATTAGGGGTAGAACCTGAAATGCCTTGTTTGCCTGATATATTAGGCTTAACAAAGTGTACCCAGGACACGTGAGCCTGGGGCCGATAAGGCTGATGCCCCGCATTCTCCACCCAAACCTCCGTCGACAACCAAACCATTCTCTAAATCAAGCCTTACACTGCCATAACTAGATCGTTTCACGCCCCAGACATGTCTGAGACCTCGTCCCAGTGTGGTAGCCAACCGAGCGGCTTCCTTTGTCTTCCACTAGAGGTTCGCGAGCAGATCTACTTCCACCTGCTCCTCCGCAGCGCTGTCCTCGTGCAGCATCTCGAGTTCGAAGTCGACCCGTGGATTATGTCGATGTGGGAGGACCCTGAACGGCTAGCCTTCTTTGATGACACGGAAGACATTGTCCCGAAGAGGAAAACCGGCATTCTCAGCGTGTCAAGGCAGATCAGCGAGGAGGCTTTAAACGTACTATACGGACGCAATTTATTCATTGTACACGTTCATGGCGGCGCCCATAACAAACTCCTCAAATTTGGAACCGCCAACATACGGCGCATCCGCTACTTGAGATTTGTCGCACAGCCCATGGGAATTTGTTTCCCGGAGCCTATGAAATTCGACTCCCAGCTCTGGATTCCGCTCCTTACGGATCTGAGCCAGCTTTGCCTCGTCGCGCAGCAGCCACTACAAGCTGGGGGCTACTACAAGGCACCTAGTCTTGAGGAGAACATGCGGGAATGGGTCGCTTGGCTAGAACCCATTTTACGATACCTCGCTCAGAATATTACGGAGACAACTATTGTTGGAATTGATGATAACAACCTAGTGGAGACGGACAAAGTTGTGCAAAAATGCTTCTGTTCTGGTTATAAAAAGGTACAGACTGTGACTGGAGATAGAATCTTTAAGAGAGGGATGTTCTCGTGGGAGTCTGGGTACTGGGAGGATGACGATTGGTCAGACTAACATGAAAATATATAGTAACAAACTTATGCACATGGCGAACTGCCAATTGTTTGCCAAGACCTGTCACTGGTGTGCCAAGTGTATTTAAAGAGACGTTTCCTACGCATACAAAAGAGGCGGTTGTCAGGAGCGAACTCTGTTGCGTCCACAAACTCAGCAATAAGTTCTTGGCCAAGGTTCTGTCTAGAAAGCTCGTTGAAGCTCGTTGACGGGAATCGAGACAAAGGACTCCGGAAGTGGTAAATCGTACGGAAACTGGCAGAGCATTGAGGTTATTGAACGATATAACGAGCGACCTTTGGTGGACATGAGTCGTAGAAATGTTAACATTCAAGATCATACGAACTATCTGAGAGTTCTCAGTTGGCAAGGTTTAGCATATGCAACTTCAACTCATACACAAAGCTATCAAATTTATCCTTAAACTCGGTGGCAGAGCCGTTAAGCATATCTTTGCTGACGAGCGTGTTGACGAAGATGGCAAAGTGTAGGCGAGCCTGTCGCTCCAGCTTTTTATCCTCTCGCTGTGCTCGGGTCCTGTTCAGAAACGGAAGAGTCGAGAAGTAGTCCAAGTCTTTCGTTTCGGTCGCATCGTAAGTGGTGGGCTCGCTCGAAATTCGGCATGATTTGTCTGCAACGTACTTCTCGAAGGGGACAAGAACATCTCGGAATCCATATTGACAGCCTGCTGTGTCGATAATCCATGCCTCATTGGCGAACAGTCGTACCACTTTTAACACTGTGTGTGGCAAACCGCTAGAGTCTGGACCAGGAACGAGCTTTGTTGGAATCAGCGGCTTTCCGACATGGAGGTCCAATACTTCGATAGTCGAGGCTACCCCTACTAAATGTCAGCCCTAGCTTACTCAAGTTATAATCTTGGGGGGATGTCTCACCTTCAAGAAGTTTCCGGGTTAGACGACCTAATAGCGCCATGGCCGTTGTGCATTGATTATTTGCAAGAGCTGCCTCCCTATGCTCGATATTGGTGGTGAGATGACCCGGAAAGAGACCACGTTTTGATCGAGCAGTGATAGGTCTTTGATTTTGATAAAGGCAGAGAACCCCATCTTGGAACTTGATCTTTGTCAGGTCGATATCGTACACAACCTCTCTGTATGTTAACAGGGCCGCCTTGAGTATATTAGCTGTTCGAAGCAGCTTCTTTCGCTGTCCTAGGGCGCGGCAATGAGCCTTATGATTGGACCAGTGTGCTTTCTGACAGTCGCGGCTACAGTAGACACTACCGACAGAATCACCAGGCTGGTACTCTGGCGCGTCGATGCAGCCAACACACCTCATTGTTGCGTCGGTTCCACAGTTTGCACACTGCGCGAGAGGTGCTGGTGCCATCTCGAGCGACAAAAGGACAGAATCTGCAGTTGAAGGTAATTCCGTAAATTGAAGTGTCTAGAATATCATCGTCTGTGGCAAATGCAAGAATGGAAAATATCGAGGAGGACACAATAAGAAGTTTGCAAAGAAGGACCATACGGGGCATGGGTCCTTGGCGGTGCACATGCCACGTGGAAGGGTTGGCAGGGTTGGTGTCCAGCATCAAGCCTTCGCTCGCCACCACTGCCAATGGTTTCTCAAACGGAAATGGCATTGCAGATGTTGGTACACCGTCTAAGGAGAAGGCCAATCCTCTTAACTTCCTCTCCCGTATGGATAGCGAGGCGAACGGTCCATCGCGTGTCACTTCTGCCGCTGGTTCTCCTGCTCCAGAAGGTGCGACCCAGCGGGGATATGTTTCGGTTTGGGGGAGGATCTCACAACAGCGGTACTCCTATCCCAGCAGGAATGTTTGTTGATCAACACACCCGAACACAAAAGGATTTCGCTATCGAGCGGGATTCGGTTCTCCCCATTGCTCCACTCGATCATAACTTGTATCACGCACGCTGGTAAGAATGATGAGAAGAAAGTTCGCGACTTCTTTGTGTAACGTTCTGTTGTTACGCGGTATTCGATATCACGTGAGGCGTTGGTTTAGTCGTCGTTGAGGTGTCAAGCAGATCAGGGTAAAATGTTATCTTGCTAAGATGAATGAACTTGAGCACGCAGCTCTACAAAGGAAAACTATATGGCTATGTAGGTGGTGGTGTTCTTAGGCGGATCATGTGATCCAAAGATCGGGGTCTTGCCCAAGGATCCTGCGATCCTCCGATCTTTTATCACATGACTTGTTACGGTATCGTGACACTTTGGTGGAATTATGGTGGTTGGAGGAGGTGCGAAGACTCCAGGACTTGGATCATACCTTGAAGTGAAGCTTAAGACTAGAAGACCAGAGCGGCCCTCTGCTTTTTCCTCCCGGCGTCCTTTCACATCATGCCAAATCATAGCGAAAAGGTGGCGGCACACTGGAATCAATTAGACTATTTGGGAATCGTTATTCTCATATAGGGATCGATAGTCCCTTCAGTCTACTACGGGTTCTATTGCGATCCAAATTTGCAGAAATTGTAATGGACTGTGGTCTCTGTCTTGGCTGCGGCTTGCACTACAGCAACTTTAACCCCAAAGCTTCGATATCCGACCTTCAGTGTATATCGAACTGTGATATATGTTTCCCTTGGCCTTTTGGCCACGGCCTTCATAGCACATGGGCTTATTGTTCATGGCTGGCAGATCCAGAACCACAGAATGAGCCTGACTATTCTAAGAACTATATAATATTAGTATCTTTATTTTATCAAGGAAATTGTAGCAAGGGGTTAGGGCACTCATATTTAGCTGCCCAAACGAATTCGCGATACACTTCTCTAGCGTAACCTTTGAACTAATAATCGTAGAACTGGTATCATATTGTGTATTGATAGTATGATTGTTTGTGGAGTCGAAGTTGAAAGCGCAAAGGCTATTTAGAAGATTGAGAATTGCTTGTCTGGTGCGTAAGAGAGCGGAAGAGGAGGCCAGGGGGTTGAGAGTGAAGAAGGGGAGGAGGAGAACGACATAGGTAAGGGAGAGTTATATTTTGGTGAATATTTATTATCTAGGGTCATTGGACGAAGGAAAGAAGGGTGAGGTTGGGTTGCTAGGAATATTGATAAGAGATAAATAAGATAGCGGTAGTAATGACGATAATGAAATTTTTTTTTTTGTGACAATTCTACAGTATATATATTTCTATTTTACGTTATGAAGCTATTTTCGCTCTCTCCCGCCGTGTAGGTAAGGAGAGATATTCATCACAGCTAACACCCCTTAATCTTGGTGAAAACACAAAAAAATACAGCTAATGAGCAACAAATTAATTGGCACGATTACTCAATCCTCACGAATGAGTCTAGCTCACTATCACAACTGTGAAGACAGCATTGTCACATAAGTGCATTTAAGCAAGACCAGGGTGCAGAGACAGGGTGTAGAACAACAGTGAAGGCGAAGAACATTGGCCGTCATTTTATTCATTATTTCCGTTATGGTTACTGCTCCTTGAATACACACAAAGCAAGGCAATACTATCTATTTCACTCATTTGCCCTTCTGAGGTGGTAGCCATCCATCCAACCAGATAGCGCTACTATAAATAAATTAAGGTTAAAAATGTGGCTTTCTACACTCGCCCTTTTGCGATATGCAACAAAACTTTTGTTCCGTCTCGGTTCACACGTGATATTTAGTATACCACTCTTCGGTTTTCGTTTTTATAAGAAAAAAGAGCAAGGTAATCATACGTACTAATGATCAGTCATTAAGGTATCTTTGATTATAAAGTCCTTTTTCAGACCTCAAACTATATCTGTCTTTGGGGATGCTTTTTCTGGCTCCCTTTATTTTTAGACTATTAATAACAAACTTCAAGCAGAACGAAGGCCCACTTTCCAGGACTATATTGATAGATGCTGATAAAACCAGTTGATCAGTCAAAATATAAGTTAAAGAAAAGATCGCGTGAGTTTGATGAACTAAC